>CM051455.1:37478404-37757189 GCA_028274465.1 Plantago ovata | reverse complement strand
AGTGTATTTTAAATGCTGGATCGAATCACACAATTAAATAATTCTATCTATTCAAATATTTCCTAATAATTAAATCATACTTCATATCTTACCATTATTTAATTAATTAATGAATTGATCTTGTTGATATATAAATTGATGTAAACATAATTAACATACGATAAGAAAACAAGAAGGGAGTATCAAAGGCAAATGGCCCATTTTCACTGAGAGGGGTGGTGCTGACCAATTCAACACAACAAGATCATGATTTGTATGTGGTTGGGATCATGGGTGGTTATATATTCTTGTGTTTTTGAAAACTTAAGGGGCAGTTGTATTGTTCCATAAAATGATATACCACTTCTAATGTTTGTTTATGCTCCAGTTAATTCCTATATGCAAGTGTATAACCTCAACACCAAAAAAGAAGAGAGAATTATGCACCACCGAAATCTCTAAATGAACACATAGTTGTCTTAGTAGGGAGTTGCATACTGAGTTGCAAAGTCGTGAGCGGAGCATACATTGATACCATGGTAGAGGACTTAACATACAAATGGTTGTAAGCTTTCTTGTTAAGATTATGTAATCATTAACGTGCTATTTGTTTTCATGTTATTCATTCGTTATCAGTGCTCCTTTATTAGAATATTTAAAAAATAAAAATTCCGAGGTTTGAAATCTAGGTTTTACAATTCCATATTCCAACACATCGGGCCTAACAACAGATACTAAAGCACTTATGGGTTCCTGAATAATTTTAATCGTGTGGGAAAATAACATTTAAAGCACGATTCAGCTTATTTTACTTGTTCCCAAAAAAGAAGAGATAGGAGGAAAAAACATCTATGTTACCCAGAAAAGGAGAGATGGATTTTGTGAACTTGTTTAGACATGTGTAAATTAGGGGAATGTGACTAACACTTGTGGTTGTGTGGTTATTCCTAGTTTTGATGGGTGTTGTGTGCAAATTAGGAGAGTATGACAAACATTTAAGTGCGCGTGTTGGTATGGCTGTTGCGTAGTCTTAATATATAATATAAAGTCTGTCTGTGCCTCCGTGGGTATTCCTGGTACTGTGCCAGTTTCTGCCCTTAATTTATGATATACAAATAGATGTTATGATATCAAGGTTGGTTTTGTTCCCCTAACCCATGTTTTTGGTGACACATACACCTACTTCCAAGTTATTTGCCTTGTGTTTTGAGATATCCTGCCTGAAAGCTTGTTTCTTTATTTATTTTATTTTTTATTATTTGTTTATGTGCCTTTTTACTGCTACAATCTCCATGCTAGGCTCTGTTCTTTAAGCTTCCAAATCCATACGGAGTCTAATGGTGCACTCTTTTTTAGAAGCTTCAAAAGCCCTGTATCAAGAGGATACTGGGATTTGGTGCAATAATTTCAAAAGCGCTACGGTGAAATTGAAATGAATGAAACAGATATTGACCCTGAACTCGCTTACTCGTACTAAATTCTACTATTAATAAGAGTCTAATAGAATACATGAATTTGTCTTAAGAGGAGATTTGGTGCAATGTTTTGAAAGGGCTAGGTTAAATCGAAATAATGAAACATGTTTTGTGCCTGAACTTGCTTACTCTTACAAAATGCTAGATTATTATTATTATTATTATTATTATTTATTTTATTTATTTTTCTTTTTGGCTCTGGATTTTTATATTAATTAGTAGATAGCATGTCAAAGAGGAAATTAGAAAGAGGTAGTCCAACTGTAAGAAAGTCTAGGCTTGCAAAATATACATCACTGTAGGACTCAGCCTCCTTAGTTTAACTTGATTAATAGAGTAGTTAAAGTGGCGTTGTAGATACTGTCAAGGTGGGGGGGTATCTAGCGATTGTGGGTAAGAAAAGTTGGTAGGGTAGGAAATAGTATGACCTTTCAATCTCTTCTGTAGAGTAGAAAAAATCGACAATTGACACTTTCAGAAGCAACTAATCCACTTTTTGTTGAATTATGCGTGAGATGACAGTCAAGCATCTGATTAACTATGCTCGAATATCAATGAACCCGATTATTGCAATTGCCCGGGATACCCTTTTTTTTAGCTTCTAGGGTCTATTTATTAGTTCAAGATCCTCTTATTACCAACTTGAATCAAAGAATTAGTAGATCTTTTCCGACCAAAACGCGAATGGGCTAGTGTTATGAACTTATAATCATGGAATCGACTCGATCATCAATTATAAGTTCATTTCATACATTATATGTATTAACTTATCTTGAATGCCTGTATGTGGTTTCAGATTTTGTATTTTAGTTGCAGTATATGGCCATTCTCGTTATAGAAGTTGATGAAATTAATGTTCTAATTATCAATATAGAATTTTACTAGTAATCCCTTAAAAAACTGATTGCTTAATATGCAACTGTGCTTTCCGTATGATCATATTTTATCTCCCTTCATTGTATGTTTGTTATCATCAAGCAAGTTCTGCTGTTGATACCAACTCAGCCCCTTGTGAGAGTGAGACTAAATTTTGGCTGCCTGATGAAGAATAATAATTGATTTCCAAATGATTATCTTGTAGGTTCGTGGACCTAAATGTGCTAGAAGGTTTGCAGACTATCTTGCTGACACGAATGATGCGGGAGTGAAAAATATCATGATTCTTGAGCGTGGTTATAATGGTTGGGAATCTTCTGGAAGGCCAGTGTGCAGATGCAAAGATGTCACTTGTAAGGGCGAGTGACCTCATCAAGTCTGCTGTGAAAGATGACACACTAATGGGAAATTATGTGCTCATTTGAGGAACAGAAATGTGTAACTAATTACCGTTTCGTCTCTGACTCTCTGTAGATAGATAATGATGCCCCTTGTTTGCTTCAATAATCAAGAGTGACTATCTAACTAGATGCAAATACATAAGTTAATATTGTTTTGTAAGCAGTGGGTAATGCTGGGAATATATTTGAAATCTGTGGGTCTTACAAAAGACCAGTTTTTCCTAAAAAGATTAGGAAACTCACATTTTATTCTAAACCTTTGCACTTACCTGCCCAAGTGCTTGGTGTGTTTCTTAATGAAGCTCTATGACAAAGATTCATTTTGGAGCTCTGTCCAGAGCTTTCCCAAGTGTTTGGAGTGTTTCTTGAAGCTGTGTAACAACTAACAAAGGTTCATTTCGACTGTGTTTGGAGTATTTCGCCAACTATCTCACCTGGAATATCAGGCACGTTTCAAAAAACCCAGAACACTTTTTTTAGCCGTACAAATTTACTTCTAAGAATTCAAATGTTATATCCATGTTCAGTTGAGCACATACAGCAAATAATCAGTTCAGTATAGCCAGCCAGCAAAACTGCATCACAAGATCATAACCATTCTTACTTGAGAGGTCCCATTGTCCGAAGCCTCAGTTATCTCAGTTCCATCACCCCATCAACCCTTTATCCTACTGTGCCTGTCATCACCATCACGATCCATGTGGTCTCTCTCTACTCCAACTCCTCTGTCTCGTCTATATCTCTACCCATCCCTGTCAACCTTTCACCTTTCGTCTCTACAAACTTTGTGAATACATAATTCTTACTCCAATTACTACTAATACAGTATAATAATTTTAGGAATTAGGGAAGTTGACTTGAAACCTACAGAAGTTATTATCAGATAGGAACTAAACAAACCTTAGGATGCAAATAAACCAGATATGCACGAGATATTAAGAGAAAGGAGCGGCTGAAATGTAATTGAAGGGAAGACATCTTTTGGAGTCAAGGATCTTGTTCATTAGTGCATCAAAGCTACAAGTTAGTACATTGATCGAACAAAGTTCTCAAGTCTGCAACAGTTATAATCTCAAAAGTTTCTGCCGGGCCTGGGTAGCAGCTCAATAAACAAACATTACCAAATACTAATAGACTGATGCACCATAAACAGAGAGTGACCATAGTCGATAGGTTCACAAAACAATTTTCCCCAAGTTTACATACAAAAAGGTTAAGTTACTAGTCTATTACCATATCCGGTGGTCAGATAACTATATCCAAAACATCAACATTGAATTACTGGTCGCCAACCTCTGCAGGCCACCACCTAGGCCGTGGAAAAACTACGCCCATCTTCTTTGCCGTGTCCAAAAACTCCACATTTTCAGAACCACCAGCACGACGCTCACCATCTGTCACAACCACCCCAGACAGTATTTTCAAAACATCGCCGAATTCACTCTTTTTCTTTACCACATCATTCACTTTCCCTTGGTTAGACACTGACAACTGCGGTTTACCACCACCTTCACTCCGCTTCATCAACCTCTCAGCATCACTCCCTCCATTATATAAAAACTTGGCAATTTCATCAAAACCTTTATGGCTAGTTATGCCACTATCCTTGTTCTTCGCCTTTCCATCTCCAGCAACACCGACGACAAGACTCCCACCTATATGCTTCCCACTACTGCGCGAACCACTATCCCTATTCTTCTTGTGATTGGCACCAACACCTACAGAACGCGCATCTTTCGTTTTCACAATCTCTGCTTCAATCCTACTACTGCACGAACCGCTATCCTTATTCTTCTTCTGATTGCCACCAACACCTACAAAACTCCCACCCCTGGGCTTCGCAATCTCTACTTCAATCTTACTACTACCCGAACACTCATCCCTATGTCCGAAACCCTTACCCACCAGCTCAACATGAACATCCCTAGACTCACATTTCTTATCTTCAATTTCAGCAAATCCATCACTATAATCAGCCAAATCAACAACCATTGTTCCATCAACAGAATCACCACCATCTAAAACGACATTTCCAACAGATTCACTATCAATCAGTTCAGTTTCGCATACAGGAACCGTGTCACCATCCTGTGACGCACCACCAATAATGCTCGATTGATGCTCATCAGAAACCCTAACCCTAACACTTTTGAAATCAACAACAGCATTTTCACCGGAAGAGGTGGAACGGAGGTGGTGCTCGGGAGGGGTGACGAAAACGGCGTCGTCGTCGTCTTCTTCCACTGCTGGCGGTGGTTGGGTGTCGGGAAGAGTGAGCATGAAGATTTGGGTGGGGTCAGGCGGAGTGGGTGGTTCGAGTGAGGGCTCATTGAAAATCTCGGATAGTTTGTCCTCCTGGGAAGAGCTGATGAAGCAGAGTTTGATTATTGACTCGAATCTATCTGGCTTCTGTGTGTCCGCCATGTCCTTTCTAATTAGAAAAAGCTCATGAGTTGGACCCGGTTGTAGAAGACATCCTTATATTTAGTAAAATGAATTTTAAAATTTCTGTCCAGTCTAATTTGCAAAAATAGGGCATGAAGGAAAAATCTATGTATTAGCACATGAAACTCCATTTCTGCTTTCTCCTTTTGTAATCCAGTGTTTTACCAAGCAAGATATTTTGTTTACATGCCACCAATGTATTCACAGAGTTTTACCAAGCATATGATTTTCGCATTTTAACTGCTGGAGCTAAAAGCTGAAATTTTTCAAATTTACCTCCAATAATTTAAATTTGAATGGTTAGAAATAGTACATCTTTTTTTTTTTGGTAAAGAAAGGATGTCAATTACTTGGACAATGTCAAAAGATAAAAAGGTACAATCTGAGGAGGAGGGACAACTCGAAAGATGTCATTTTCCATATCCCGTTCAACTAAAGTTGCCATAAAGTGGGCACATGTATTCACTTCTCTTCCTATCCACACAAATTTGGTCTCCCATTCTTTAGCCAGTAGTGACCGACACTGAAGGATAAGGGAAGAAATAGTACATCAACAAGTACTAATGATTACATATACACAGTTTACTCCAGATTACTACTACTACTACTCCAGATTACATACACACGCTTTACGCTACTAATCTAATTACATACACTACTACTACTCCATGCCTGATTACCCCAAAAGTACAAAAAGATGAGAGTGAATGCAAAAGTCAATGTCCCCGATAGCGTCCGTAATCAAATAGCCCAGTTTCTTCCCAGTTCTGTTATATTAGGAACATGCCACCCAACTCAAGGCCAAATCAATGAAGCTGCAAGAAAGTGGTGAATAAACAGAAGAACTGTCAGCAGACTATGGAGCAAAGCAAATCAAAGCGACAAATTGGTGCAGGTCAGCCAGTTTATTTAAGAAGCAGGATGAGAGGTTCATAGAGGTCAAGTTCCAAAATCCAAATAGACAAAGCAATTGTGATGTCAATTGAGCCAAAACATCGAAAGACCATCACAAAACTATACAAGTCACTAAATGCGAACAAAATCCACATAGGCAGAAGCACAGTCGGTAAGTATGCATTGCAGGGGTTTTTCAATCCTCATACAAACACCATTAATCCTGATTTGATAGCCCCACAGAAATACATTCGAACAAAGTTGATTGTGCAAGTCTTTGTTGCCTGTTAATTGGACGCAAAAACTACCAATCGTGCCTTTATTTTAATGTAGTACAGAAGCCTAAAATGAGTGGCAAACCCTTCCCCCCTTCCCCGCCGTCTTCAACACCGACTCCACCAATTTCTTCAACCACCACCACCAACAACAACAACCACCACAACGAGGCATCAATTTCCTTTCCCACCACCACCTTTTTGAAGCAACCGTCACCACTAGGCAACAACCACCAGTAAAATCCTACCCTCCCGTTTAATTTTCTCCAATTAGACAATTTCTCAATTTGACGATTTCTCAACTTTTTTTTATTGTTAAAATATTATTCCTGTAATCCTGGAAATTGATGTAGCAATGTTTAACACATTATCCATGAAAAAGGTTCTAACGGATGAATCGGACATTTTTGAAAGGTGGGCGACTTAACCTCTGTTTCGCACTTTCAAAAAAACATTTTGAAAATTCACACATAAAATCCCAAAGTTAATCACAAATGGCAATGTGCTGCGTCAATTTTCATTTTTATAAGCATACACAACACGGTTCATACTTACGAGAGTCAGAATAACGCTTCATAACCAAGAAACATTAAAGTCAAATCAAACGATACATGTCACAGTACGTAGAACAAAATATAAGAAAGAAATGAAATCCATGTTCCCATCACGTTTAAAGAAATAGATCAGGGTGTCCAACCCCAACGTCTGGTCTCCTGCTCCAAAGACCTGATCCGCTCTTCCTGCCTCCGAAGCTTCTCCTCCTGTCTCCTAAGACTCTGGTCCTGCACTTGGAGCTCCCTCTGAACCTGGATATACGCCTGTATCTGCTCGTCACGAACGTTCTGCGGTGGCATGATTTGCTCATCCACCTGACCCTGCACCTGCAGTATATACAACCAAACGGTGTAACAATCGGACAACATAAGAGGATATCTGATCAGCATTAAGAACATCTTAGTAGAATACTATACAAACAGCTCATAAGTTTGCAAATACTTGGAACCACTGCAAGGAAACTGCGAACTGGATATGTGTACTTTATATGTAATGCGTAAAAAACCGTATCCAGGCAATATGATTATGTCAACATAGATAACATGGATGATGATTCACTAGCATATTAGTTGCAAATGCAATTTTAATAGAAATTCACGTGACTAGCTATCTTATTTTGGTGAACTAGTCAAATAACCTCATCTAACTTTTGGCGGGATAAGTTCGCAGCTCCTGCTACCATATAAATGAATAAGGCAAAATAAAAAAATAAAAAAATAAAACTAATGAAGTAGACAAGTCAATAATAGTTTACTACAACAATAAAAGAAAAAATAACTACATAAAAACTTGACTATATCTGTCTTAGGCATGCATGATCAACACACTTGTCACCAAATAAAGAAACTGCATGATAATTGAAATTAAACAAAAACAACACAGTAGAAGTGCGGAGATTTTTGTACCTTTTCCTCAAGAGACGCACATTTAGCCTCCAGACCTTGAGCTTTCTGTTGAATCAATACGAAATACAGATGAGTCGTTACAAACAATCTTAAACCATAGTACAAGCTTATTCAGAATCTAAGCAAGAGTACCACCTTCTGTAGCACTTGGTTAGCATTAGCACTTTCTGCAGCATGCAGTTGCCGTACATCATCGCCCCTAAACTTGGCTTTACATTGTGGACACTGACATAATACAAATTAATAAAGAATGGCCAACTGTAATCTAAACAAAAGCTCAGTGATCTCAGAGCGTCAACATAAAGACATGAAAACAAAAACTACCTCCGCTAATCCTTGACGATGCAAGCATTTCTCGATACAAGAATTCCCATATACATGCCCACAAGGCAAGCAGCTGCACACGTACGCCACCAAAAACAAAATGTCACTACTAATGTCAAATAGAACAAATAGAAAGGCACTTGTATATATAACATGATCTAACAGGTAATTAACCAGTGGATCCAAGGGGGGTCAATTGACCCCCTAAGATCTGAGATATTACTATGTATAACACTATTATTACACATAATTGGTTTGTTGCAATGACTTAAGTGACCGACCTTATTTTATTTGGTTGGTCACTGGTTCAAATCCTCTCTTTATCATTTTGGTGTTTTTTATCATTTTTCTACAATTCCTTTCTCATTTTGAATATTTTTCTCATTGTTATTATTTTCCCTTTTAATAAATAAAAAAAATACAAACTTAACTTGACCCCCTAAAATATAATCTTCGATTCTTGACCCCCTGAAATATCGTCTTGGATTCGCCACTGTAATTAACTCGTAGCGACATTGAGTATAGAGTCAATAAACACTTCATGCATTGTTAGAAAACATCTTAAATAACTAAACGGAACGGCCTCAGATTCTTTATCACAAGATAACTGTTCTAAATGCGATTGGAAAGAGTAATTAAGTAAAGGGCAGACCAGACACGGTGATCGCCACTGGAGGACCAAGGGTGAGAGCACATAGGGCAGAGCAATCCTTCAATTTCGCGGAAATTGATAGTTTGATGAGAATCCTGGGAATTGTCGTCGTTGTTTTCGGCAATAGGCGGAACTTCAATCCTGACGGTGGGAACAAGAGTCTCCAACAGAGGCAAAGAGACGAAAGTGACCATGCCATCAATTTCTACGAAAGCGCCTTCTGGTCGTCTGTAACTGTAAGAATCCATCTCCTGCAGTAAGTTTCCTTGTCCTCCGCAGTACTTTTCCAACCATTCATCGTCTGGATCAGCAGGATCATAATAATCCTCTTCTTCTTCTTCTGAATTTTCCATGGACTCATCATCATCTTCTTCTTCTCTTCTTCCTCTTCCTCTTCTTCTTCCATATCGACGCTTTCTTTTCTTCTTCGTCTTTACGAACTGATTCAGCATCGACTTTTTTGAACTGTCCATTGGAAAATCTGCAAACAGTTTCAGACAAAATAGAAAAAAAGATGGGCTAGGGTTTCGGGAGTGTCTATTTGTAAACGACGCTTACAGCACCTGTTGGTGGAATTTGAATCGTGCTCAACTGAATTTGTATTCCATTATGTTTTTTTTTTTTTTTTTTTTTTTTTTTTTTCATTTGCTCATGAAGTTAAATATTTGGGATTATTTGGGTAAGACTCGTAAGAGTGCTATAGTTGCAAGGTCGGGGTTCAGACTCCAACGGAGACATAAGGTGCTTTAATATATTTGAAGTTAAGGTGGTTAAATTAATCTTTATATCATACCTATAAGCCTAAAACACGGGAAATGCCAGATTTTTAAGTTTAATTAGTTTGACCAACTGGGCAGACCAATTCGATTCTGGTTTCAAGATGTCATGTTATGGCTTTAAGTTGTTACTATTGAAAGTTTACGTTATAGTTTTAAAGTCATTTGTTATAATGTTAAGAGATAATGTTATGGTTTTAATGTGTCATATTATATGTTTCAATTATAGTTTTGACATCTTTATTAGTGTTTTAAGAGAGAATATGATCATTTTCTTCTTGTGTGTGATTTATTTATGTTGGAAGTATGAAGAAAATAATGAAGTAATTAAATAATGTTTGTTGAGGCATATTTACATGGAAACTATTTCTTAACTATTCGTTAATTGAGAAAACTAAATATATAGTCGTAATATACTAATGAGATTTTCGATTTGATATATTGTACGCTCACACTACAAGATATACCGATTTTAGCGACGGATTTAGCGACGGAACCATCCGTCGCTAAAATCGGCCGATCGGTCGCTAAATATCGCTAGCAACCGATCGGTGCTTTTAGCGACGGATAAAATCGTCGTCGCTAAACCGTTGGTCGCTAGCGAATTAGCGACCGATGAGGAATCCGTCGCGAATTTGCGACGGAAATAAGGTTGACTTTTAGCAACCGATGACTTATCCGTCGCTAAAGTCACCGGACTTTTAGCGACGGATGAGTCTCATCGGTTGCTAAATGTTAGCAACGGATGGGCCTTATCCGTTGCTAAAAGTCTGGGACTTTTAGCGACGGATAAGGCTTATCCGTTGCTGTATGTAGCGACGGATGAGGCCATCGGTTGCTAATTTTTTTATTTTTTATTTTTTATTTTTTAAAAATTTTTTAGATATAATAATGAGACTCAAAATCAAATGCAACCTGTTTAGTTAAGCAACATGTTACAGAAATTTTATAGACCAAATAAACCAAAAAATAATTCAAAAAAATCATAATAAATGTACCAAAACCCTCCATACATATAATAATAATCATACGTACACAATACTAATCCAAATAATATCATAGTGTACACAGTATTCATGTAGAAAATAGTAAATAGAGTCGAAAAGAATAGGGGATCATGGAGAGGTAGGTGGGGAAGGTGGATCCATCCCCAGCTTCGCATACAGCTGAGCAAACATATTATCATATTGAGCCTGCTTCGCAGCTAGCCTCTTCACCTCCTCATCCCTCTCCTGCAACTGAAGTAAGAGGGCCTGCTCTCGAGCGGAAGCTGCTGCTGCTACTGAAGATGATGAAGATGTACTGGCACGGGAACGACGAGTCGGCCTCGAGTCCAATTCAGGGACGGCTGCTGCACTCCCAAGTCCCAAGCGACGGCCCTTCTCGCCTGGAGGATTCACCTCGAGGAAAATGGTATTCATTTCCTCAACAGTGAGATCCTGATCACGAATCCTGTCCTCGTAGGCCGTCTGAAATTATAAATCAAGAGTATAAGGTGTTAGTTATGTTGTTAATTAGTTATGAAATCATCAGTATTTAATAAACACATGTATTGTAGATACTTACCGCAATTGTTTTGGCCTCGTCACACAACCACTGTCCGTCCTTGGCCTTCTGAGATCTCGAGAACAGGGTGAATAGGAGACTCTCCTTATCCTTCAACTGAATGACACATGAAAGCATCATATACTTAGTTTGAAAGTTCGAAATGCAAGTAAATAACAAGTATAAGAATGATGAATTCACAAAGTTAATATACTTAACTTCTGCCTCACATGTGCTGTAGCGATCGACTCAGAGCCAAAACGGTGTGTCACCAGGGTACGTGTCCCATCATTCGGCTGCTTCTTCCGGTTCTCAGTGTTCTGGTCAGCCTGCGCCTGGACTCTCGCGTCAACCCAATACACCTTCCACGCCTCCCAAATTGCATCTCCGGGTAAAGGACAGGGCGACCATTCCACATAAGACCATCTTCCGGCCTTTGAAAGGGACAACCGTCGTCTGGAACGTGGGCCCACGGGTCGTGGAGGGAGGAATGAGGAGTCGATCCCCTGCTCGACCCAGGTGGAGTCCCTAAAACAGTAGGGGAGCCCTGATCGGTCTCCGATCCGTCGGTATAATTACCTATATTTATCTATATTTCCATTATACTTGTACAATATTCATAATAATAACTAATTACAATACACTATAATTACATATATTTTCATTATAATTATGCAATTTGCATTATAGTAACAACTACCAATACACTATAATTACCTATATTTATCTTTCTATTTCCATTATACTTATGGAATTTTCATTATAATAAAACTTGCAATACACTATAATTACCTATATTTATCTATATTTTCATTATATTTATACAATTTTCATTATAATAACTAATTACAATACACTATAATTACTCATAATTCCATTATAATTATACTTATGCAATTTTCAAATCTAATTAGTATATCCCAAACAAACTACACTAATTGAACAAAACTAACTACGTAGATAATCCCAAACATAATTGAACCCGATTGAAATCCTAAAGATAATCAAACCCAATTCAAATCTCAAACATAATCGAACCAACTACATCCCAAAACATCCCAATTGAACAATACTAACATCAAAACTAGCTAATAAACCATAAAACACTTCAAAATTGAAAAATACCAAATTTACAAAAGTTAGATTTCGGGATGTAGTTGAAAAAATACCAAATTTACAAAGTTAGATTTACAAAATTGAAATCTAACTACGTAAATTGAAATCTAACTACGGCCTACGAGGACAGGATTCGTGTAGGTATTTTTTCAATTTTGTAAATCTAACTTTGTAAATAGAACAACCCACTTCAAATTGAATGTCTCACTACGTTCCTTGTTGAATTGGCTTCGTTTTGACACCAAGATTGGAAGAAATGATGGAGTATAAGAGAATATTGGAATTGGAGAGAAGAAGTGAGAAAAATGGAGAAGAAGAGAGAAGAGAGCAGAAATGCGTCTCTGCTTGTCGTCCGCCGGTGATGAAGACAATTTAGCGACGGATGACCATCCGTCACTAAACAACGACCGATCGGTCGCTAAATAGCGACGGATGACGTCATCCGTTGCTATATTTAAAAAACCTTTTTCTTTTTTTTTTCTTGGGTCAACGTTTAGCGACGGATGACTCATCGGTCGCTAAATAGCGACGGATGAAGTCCATCGGTCGCTAATTATAGCAACGGATGACTTATCCGTCACTATATTTAAAAAACCTTTTCCTTTTTTTTTCTTGGGTCAACGTTTAGCGACGGATGACTCATCGGTCGCTAAATAGCGACGGATGAAGTCCATCGGTCGCTAATTATAGCAACGGATGATTTATCCGTCGCTATTTTGCGACGGATGACTCATCCGTCGCAAATACTTCACGCCCTAGTACGAATTGAGTTTGTCCGTCGCTAGTGGCAATTTATCCGTTGCTAATTCACCGATCGGTCGCTAATAGTAGCAACGGATCGATCGGTTGCTAAGTTCGGTTGCTGATTTCTGTTTTTCTTGTAGTGTCAAAATGGACTTTGGGATAGTGAGGAATGATAGCTCAAAGTTGGAAGGTTGAAGTGGTTTATCCCACATTGAGAATATGCACAAGTTGTAACTAGTATATGAGACTAGTTTTTTTTTTTTGAAACACCAAAAACTTTTATTTCCTCAGGGAGCATAAGAAATGCACCGAAAACACTACAACTGAAATACACGGAACAATCTCCGGCCAGGGAGAAACATGATCAATCCAGTATATGCACAGGTTGAAGTGGTTGACCATTCATTGATCCTTTTGCTTCAGCTCCAAGTTTGTAACTGCTGAGAGTTACAAAAACCTTGTTTATCTGCAGCATTATGACATTTGATTACAAAATCAAATGTTGGAGTCGCACATTTGAATGTGTAGCATTGGTTGTAAGGGAGTTACAAACTTGATTGTGTGTAAGTTTTACAAGGCTCATTCCTCTAGTGTAAATAGAGTCTCCAATTCAAGAAGAAACACACACAGAAACACTCCTTCTTCCTCCTTATTTCCCCAAGCATAAACCGAACATTCAGTTCTTGTTCACCGGAGTTTGCTAGCTTGTGTGGCTAGTAATCTCATACATTCATTGTATACTGAGAAGCAGACGCTCAACGTCTCAAGCACCATAGGTAAGAGTGCGTATGTTGCTTTAAGAAAACTGCGTTGGTGCAGGCCTTGAATACTTCTTTCTCTACGGGTTTCGTTCAAGACTTGCAGAAACATACAACCAAAGTGGCCCACCTAGGCGCGCCACCTGATTCTATGGAATCGAATATCAGTTGCATTTTTTTTATCTTATATTGTATTATCTCATTGTACACGTTATACTCTTTGTATTTCCATTCATTGTAACAATTTTTTATCAAATACTTCCACCGTCCTGAAGGTTACCATTTGTTTTGATCACCTTTTCGAGTCTTTATTTGACCTCAAATTAATCCTAAATCATACCGAAAATAATATTTAAACTTACATTATGAAGATATAAATCTTATGAAGTATTTACCTAATACAAGTTCTAAAATGACTTTTTCGACATGAATTCAGATTAATTCGAAATCGAACGGACGCTAAAAAAGTCAACAAACAAATAAATAAACAAATAAATGGGAAGCTTGCAAATAACGGAATACATATATCAAAATAGACAAAAATAAACTACACACGTCAAAAGTTCTGTGGTCATTCTCAGGGATAAAGTGCACAACTTTAGGGTGAAGGCGTTTTTTGCATTGAATCTTATAATGAAGGAAGTACCGACAATTTCAAAAGAAACACACGCCATGTTCACTAACTAATGATTAGTTGATTTCAGATATTCTAGGGCGTAACTGAGACCCCATTCCAAACTTTTAATCTTCTCCTTCTGTTTTCGAATCCGCTCCTCCTGCTCTTCAATCTGCTTCTGCTGCGCATCGATCTTCTCCATGTCCTGGGGCTGTTTCTTAATCTGCTCCTCCCACCCCCTCCATTGTGCCAGGTCTTGGTCATTCATCCGAATCTGCATAATTTACAACTGACTTCACAACCATCTAACATAACATTATATAAAAAGGTACTCGATCATACTAAGCTTTCAATGCGATGTTAATAAAAGATTTACAGAACCAATTCCAACTTATTGTAGCTAGCTACTACAAGAACGATGATCAGCATGTGGATCAATATTCGATTTATGAGGTGAACTTGTTTGTGTATATTGTAGAACTATTTAGGGCCATCACGAGAAAATTGTGTGTTAGCAGATAATAGATAATAAATATATAGAAAAAGATTCATCACTAATCTTGACGAGGGAAGGACTTGCATTGCTTAAATTTGCTACTGTTTAAGAAGCACTAATACACGTAGGGATGCAGATAGAGTCTTAGATTCAGATACAGAACGGATACATGGAAATGTCAAACGTATGCATTTTTACCATTCTCTGAAGAACAGAGCATTTCGCTTCAAGCGTTTCCACTTCCTGCAGAATCAGAATCCATTATTGTCATCAATCAATATAACATACTAGCAATTAGAGTATCTAGAGGTTGTATATAGGCTCAAGTAACCCCACCTTTAGTAGGTTTCCATTCACTGTGACAACCTTAGTTATGTGAAGACGGCGAACATCCTCCATCTTACCTTTGCTCTTACACCGGACACACTAAAGCACAAACATGATGCGCAATTATACTCAAGAACAAATAAGAACCAACGAAGCAGAGCAGAGACTACAGGTAATAATGCAAGTCTGAATTACCTCCTGTTGGCTGGAATCACGTAACCAGTTGTCAATGCAAGAAGACCCGTACATATGCCCGCAAGGCAAGCAGCTAGATATGGAATAACAATAAACCAGTCATTGTTAATCATCATAATTATAAGCTTCATAACCTAAAATTAAATACTACCTTACAAGCTTCTTGATCCCATCTGTCAAATAGGCATTAACAAGTTATATCCTGCTTATGGTTTGCACATGCTTATTAAAATCAAATTTGGAGTGCTTTTGGTTACATTTAAAAAAAATTCTACTTTAAATAAATGTACGTAGTTTTTGTATGGATGCATGCATAATTGCGTATATATAATTCCATTCCATTCTACATGATATACTATTTCATTTCCGCACTATTAAATTCTAGTATACTTTCTCCACATTTTTCTCAAACTTTACCTGACCATTAATTTATAGTTTATATTACCACTAAAGTTAACCTTGTAAAAAAAAAAAAAAAACCGAGATCTCAAATTAGCATTTAACTATGAACTAGAATTAATTGAAATAAAAATGTACCCTAAAAACTTAATAATAAATTGGAAGCTTGGGGGCTGGGGCCTTGGGGGAGGGATGGAGGAGTAATACCCTAGAGTAATACTTAGTACATTATACAGACTAACAGACATATCCATCATAAGTGCCAATATCGATGTTAAGGATCAAAGTTGGGGTGTGCAAAATTACACATAGAGATTATAATTTGATATTTCGGGGCAAAATCTTAAAAGATGGAAAATATCACCCAATAAATTTCTTATTTTAAACAATTTTAGAGGGTGACGATTCAATGCCACGGTTCCAGCCGGCCGGATTTCAACAACGTATAATCTAAATTATTGCAAGTTGTAAAGGTCTAAGCGGAAACGAAACAAACGAAAATTGATTTATAATTAATTGACACAAAAAAAAAAGTAAGCAGAAAACCGTACGAGATGGGACCATGATCTGGAGAAGACAATGAATTAGAGCAGAGGAGGCATAGCACACCGTCAATGTCGACTTGATTCTCCTTTTCTTCGAACGGCGCCGGATCGGAACTCATTGCGTTTCTGATATACTGAATGAATACATTAAAAGGGCAGGGTTAGTTGAGGAGGATTTTTGGCGGAGCAGTTTTTTTTATTTTTATAGGGGGTAAGAACTGAAAACGGGGATTAATTGACTGTGATACCCCTAATGACTCACTCAATTACATGTAGGTACCGTTTTCTTTTTTTTATTTTAATGGAAGTTGATAAGTCGGTTTTGGGTGAATAGTTAAAAGCGTGAGAAAGCGTCCCGAATGATCATCAATTCATCATCATCTTTTCATCTTTCTTCCTACACCTTACCTTGTGTTCCGTCTGGTTTGGCAGAAAATCCAAATTCTTATCTTTCACTAATCTCAATTCCATTATCCTCCTTATCTTGCTGTTTATTATTAAGTAGTAAGCAAAAATAAAAACACCAGCAGCACCCAATTCTCTCTATATTTACACAAAAAATTCTTCTTCCTCCTCCTCCTCCTCGATATTTAATTTAATTTAATAGTATAATAGTAATAAATAAATGTCGAGAAAAAATGGTGGTGCTTCCTTAGCAACGGATGTTCCATGGCGGGCTTCTTCCTCCGGCGTAAAGCCCGTTCCGAAGATTCATCAGTCCCCTGTTGTTCGCCTCCCCATCAATTCCTATTCCACTTATGCCCTTTCCGTTATGAAGGTAACTCAATCACTCTCTCTCTTTATTATTACTCCATCCACCACTTTAATTTACTTGCTGCCTTTCTATTTTTATTATTATTATTATTATTATTATTATTAGTTACTGCCAAATGAGTTCTTCTTCTTCGATCAAGTGTATAGTAGGTCAGTCACATTATAGATATAGATTGGGATGTTCAGATGCTAGGGTGTCGCCCTATTTGCTGCCTTCATGATTACCTGTGTATCCTTTTCATAATTCAGTCAATCACAGTTGATTCCGGCTCTATTTGGAATCACATTGATGGAACCCACTGTAATTGATTAGGTCCTCCACAGTGGTACATTGGTGTTTGCAGGAGCTATTTTAAGCTATATGTTGCTTATAAGTCCTTTTGCAGTGTTTCCATTGGGATTATGACTAGGTTTTTTTTGCTGTTGTGAATGCATAACAAATAAGTATAAACCATACAAGCACCTCCTTCAGGTCCTAAGAGAAGCTGCAAGATGTGCGTTATGCCATTTTTTGCAATCCACAAACTCCCCCATAGGTATGGGGTTCTTGACATCTATTAACGATAGTGACAAGTCCCCTTGAGGTCACTATAATTTATGCTGCATGAGGTCTTAGCGGTACATCAGATTATAAAAAGCTTAGGGAGAGCTCACCATTGTTTTTTTGGGCATCACTATTCAGTTGTGTATACAACTGTTCTTGTATTTATTTAAACACATACTTGGACCACCCGTTTCGTGCATTTTCGTTGTAGGTGGATTGAACTTATTATTTAGATTATGATGCTTCTTATGGATCTTTCGCAGCATTCAGATCCAATCGGGAGTGGACTAGGAAGGGATGCTGTACTTGAAGCTGCAGGGCCAGATTGCATAGTGCCTGGTCAAGTTACTCCCATCAAATTACTTGGTCTTAAGGTGCCTTTGTAAACCTTCCCCATTTGTGTCTACTTGTTTTCTTTTCCGGGTGCCAAATTATGCACTTAGGTTTCTCTGATTGCTTGCATTGCATGAACAGATAAGTTGTTACTGTGAAGCTGTTACCCTTGAGAATATTGTTAACGGTAGTTACTATACTTGCTTGTTACGCGTAAATATAATTTAATTATATTACATCTTACCTATCTTGCAGCAATTCTCAACTGCAGATGCAACAATAGAGAAATAATTAACAGTACCTTGAGAATATATCTAACAGTAGTTACTATACTTCCTAGTTAGTCATGAATATCTTTAAATAAACTGTTCATTTTACTTATCTTGCAGCAATCGAGAAATTATTTACCTCTGTAGTTTGTTCTTTGATCCGTGTGAGTGGGAAATATGAAATTGAATTCTTCCATTAGGATTGGAGCTAGATATGATATGAGCATGGATGATATGATAGCTATGATTTTTTGTCTAGAGCATGTATGACGTTTGATAGAGAATGACCAAGTAATTGGAACAAACTCGAGAAACCGATAAAAAGAGTTGGGACTTGGGAGCAAAGCTCAATAACCAATATTCCATAGTCCATTCCTCCAAAAGCTTCCCAATTTTGGAGTATTTTTGTATTCGGTTGTGTGTTCGTGTTGGTGATTCATGATTCATAGGCATGCATGTGGTGTGTACCACTAAAGATTATTTGCCTTTTGTTCTGGAATATCTGAATTACTTGGGTGTTGAATGAGGAAGGTGGGAAAAAGAATGGAAACGCTTCCAAGATCCTTGTCGGGTGCAAAGTTATTGTTTGCAGTTTGTGACCAGGGGCTGAACATGCCAGATTATGTGATTTTTCTATACATAGTTGTGGTATAAATAAATTTTTAAAAATATATATGTTGCATAATTTATTTCAAAGTAGCCCAGGTTGAGAAAATTCTCTGGGTCTGAGTGTTTGTGAGATAGACAATTATTTCATCTCCTGCAAGATTGGCCAGGTTCAAATTTGTACTGTACATATTGATCTGACAAAAAGAATTAGGTGGATATCAATTTGGATGATGTTAATGCCCTGTGAATTCCAACTCCAGTGTTCAAGTATATTTTCAAGGAAAAGCTTGTGTTTTGATATTTGATTCACTTGCTCCTACTCTCCTGAATTTACGTGTGATGAGCCGCTGAGCTTTATTCATGTTTATGCTACTTGTACTTCTTCTATATTTGCCCAACTCTTTTTTCTACCTAATTGTGTTACTTTCAAACCAATAATCTTTTCCAGATTTTGCAATGATTTTTCTGTTTGGGGTTTCACTGAACTCAACATAATCTGGTTACCTTTGTGGCATGAAGACAAGTTCATCATTTACTCATTTGCAGGTATGGCCTATCGAGGTGGACTTGAAGTTTATGGAACCAGTTGGCCGTGAGCTCAAAACTATTGGAAGGGTAATTTATCCAGTTTGGCCTTTGTATTTTGCAAAATATGAAAACCAAAGATGTGTTTTGGTTTTACCTTGCCTCCTAATTCATCCTGGTACTTCTTGTTGTTGTCCCAGTTCATGGATTCTGCGGTGGATTTGATGAACAAATCGGCTATTGATCGTTAGAGATATATGTGAAGTGACTTGCCAATCACATTTCCTACGTACGGGAGGGACTCATGTCAGAGAATTTTTTTCGTGTGCAGTCCGATTCTTGTTCTATACTCCTATGTTCCTGCTCAAGGTTGTAACAGTGTCCCAAAATATGTACTCCAAAGAGGTCGATCAAATGGCTTGTACTTTACTTTTTGGTTATAAACTTACAATTAAATATCTTTTCATCATAAATGAACACCTTTGTTTTTAAATAGATAAATAAGCAGAAAATTACGTAAACATGCCAATATATGCTCCCTTAATTAAATACCCTAAGCTATTGCTAAAAACTACTTCCTCCTTGGGGAACTTATAAGAAGTCTAATTCATTTTGTTGATTTTTTTGACGTCCGGTTTGACATCAAATTTATCATAACTCATTGTTAAAATTATATTATGAAAGTACACTTATTATATTTTCATAACATAAGTTTTATATTTCTTTTCACAATATATTATGATTAATTTGAGGTCAAATCAGATATAAAAAAAGTCAACAAAATGAAATGAAATTCTTTAAAGGTACCGGGAGTAATGCTCATGCAAACTCAATTTCATCATTTGAGTTTGCTTCGATTGTTTCACAACTTACGTTTGTGGGGTGATAATTTAGTGAGTAGGTGACATGGCTTTTTTTAGCACAACAAAATTCATTTATTGGTAAAACGCTAGAGTTACAGCTTTGATTATCCAGAATTTCCACAGCACGAGGATGGATGCCATTGCCATTTATTACATCCTTTTGCAGAAACATAAACCAGTTAGGACATATATCCCAGATCCTCACACAATAAAGTTACTGGCCTGAGAAGATATAATCCCTAAACTAGTTGCAGAACTGCTGATTTATTACGTTCTTGATAGATGATAGATAAACGTAAGCTGACAGTCCTCTATCTCCAACAACTTTGTTCTAATTAGTTCCACCAGCCTGATGATTCCAGCTGGGCTGCACGGTCTTGTTCAAACACACAATTACATAAGATGAATCCGACTAGATTTCCAGAGATGAAGCATTAATCTCTGCAAGGCATACATCAAACCAAAATATAGTGCACATGACCTTTGGTTCTGAGCATTTATTTTCCAAAGGCTTGTCCTGTAAACTATGTAGGTCAGATTCCGTCCCAAACATATTGGATTTGCGGAATTGTCCAAGTTACCAGCGACCGCTATACCAAAACCAAAACATACCAAGAAGACTAGAGGTGCCAAGTTTTGGAATTTCGCAACATCTTGCTCTTCTCATGGCCTTTAAAAGCTCACCCTTCTTAATTCTTTAACATAGCGTGAAAAAGTATACCCTCATATTTGTAATGAAACCTTCTTTATAAACCTGAACCTCTTATCCAAACCTAACCTACCTCACGAACAATGATGGACACTCTAGCAATTTGAAATACCCACTGGAAACTCCGATGATTTTGCTATCCAGGATGCATAGGCAACGCCACCCTGCAAGGCAAAAATAAATCAGATTCTACTTTACCACCCCTGATATTCTATTCTTTTTATATTCATTCATTACTTATCATCTAGCATAAGATGATCATGCCTACACTCATTTGATTAGCTGTAAAGATTACACAAAACTCCAGTAAACCTGAAGCATAAACTTGAAACTGCAAAATCATTCTAGCTGAAGTAGTTGTCTTTCTCATTTAATATTTCATTTCATTGATATTTACTACTCATTGTACTTTTAACTGTTACGAGAAAACATAGTATTCTGTTCAGTATTAACTAATAACTTCAACTGTTTCCAGAAGAAGCAAAGAGAACTAGAAAACTCAGCAAAGACATGTTCTTGGAAACAAAGGAAAAGAACCCTCCAAAGAAAAGAAACAAATTCCATACCTTTTCTTTCTTTGTACCTTCATACATCCATATTTCCTACTTGTGCAATCAACTTATCAGTGTCGAATGGAGATATCCTCCTCAAGTTCGTCATCAAAATCATATGCTACACCTACACGGAAAAAGACTACAAATTAGTAATCATCAACATAACTATTGTTAATCACTTGTACCTTAAAGTTATATATATGCATGTTTATTCATTGAAGAAGTCAGTAGAAAAACATAACTTTTGGACCTTAAAGTTAATCACTTGTACATAATACATAATTGAGTACTTCTGCTGCATTAGACGGGAGAAATATAATTCTGATATTTGTCATCACTCTTCCTCCATGGATAAATGTAATTCTCATGCAACCATTGTTATAGGGATGTTTATAACGTCACGAGCCGTAGTTGACAACATAGGGTATGCAAAAATGACAATATATTATTAGATATTTTCTATTAGGAAATGTCAATTTCTCAATAATCACCTACCACAGATTTTGTCCTTTAGACGGCGGCATTAAAGATTACCACATAATAATTCAAAAACTGGTGCTTTGGATTTTCAGGGAAACTTGAATCTTTACCTGTTGACATGGTAGAATTGGTAGCCATACAGAAAGGATCGAACTCACTTGGAACCGAAGAGTACAGCGCTTGGAGGTTGAAACCGACTCGGATGTTGTGTACAACCTGCTACTCTCGACTCTCGAGTAGCACAGCTGATCAACCCCTCCACTCTCTTTTGGTGGACTGCCGAACGCTCGTGCACATGCCATGGGAGTTCAAGATGAACCACATTCGAAGAGAACGGAACGAGTGCATGAATATCTTGGCAAGATTAGGAGACGACATATTGGAGCTGCAACTGTGGTCTGTGGCTCGAAATGAAGTCTTGAGGAAGCTGCAAGAGGAGCAGGCTGCTGTTCTCACTTCTGCTGAGAATTAGCTCCTGCTAGTTACATTCAATATGAGGAAAATTTTTTTTTTCAACAACTGAGCTAAACACCTGATTCAACATCTGGAATGAATCAATCGACAAATTTCTTCCTCGGGCAGAATGATACAACATCAACAAAAAACCCATCCCAACTCTTAATCACATTTATGGCCAAGCATATCTACTATAGCAGACAGTACAATTGAAAATTCTAGTATACAGTATCATTAAGCTAAACAACATTCAGATCAGATTCATATACGATATCAGCAAATTGAAAGTAATAAATAGCAAATATTACCTCGAGGTCGAATATCGGCAGTGAACAGCGGCGCAGGCTTGAAACAATGGTTTCGATTTCAATGGAGGGTTTCAAGTTTCAACTGAGAGATGGTTTTATCTGTGGACCGGAAAGGATTCCTTTGAAAAAGAATCATTTTATGGTTACACCCAAATCAATTTAGTAGATCCACCTAGTTTCAATTTGGCCTTGGTAAAGTATGGAGCCAGCTGGTTCTGACATGGTTCTAAATCAAGTTAAAATTAGGTAGTTTTGAAGCGGTTCTGATACATTTGATCTGAACCGACTGATAAAACCGGTTCATTCTACCATTTCATGTCTCAGAACCATGTAAAAGACGCATGTGGTGGAACTCGGACACTTGCTGTACCTTTGTAGTTTCTGTAGTTAACAAATCAATGATGTAACTCCCGTTCAGACACCTAGAGTAATTAGCTTATCCATAAACTCAAATGCGGGCAATAGTTTTCTCTCTCTAAACATGAATCCTACAATCATACTCCAGGTATCGAGCTCTGGTTTGAACCCCATGCCAAGCAACCCAGACAATATCATGGCAGCATCATGTACCTTTCCAACCTGACAGAGACGAACAAGCAGATGGTTTGATGTGTTAAAATGTGGCACAAGACCTCTATGCAACATCAGATCCAAAAACTCCACTGCTTTCTGAAGTTCATCTTCTTTGCACAAAAAGTTCAAAATAATCCTATAACTGCTCTTGTTAAGATAAACACCATCATTATGCAATCTCTCAATCATGTTAAGGGCCTCGTCCAATCTACATTCTCCACACAATCCCTTAAGAATCACATTAATTGTTACTTTATCAGCCTTGCATCCTTTTTCTTTCATTTCTTCAAGCAGCTCAATAGCTTGACTAGTTTTGCAGGTCCGACATAAACAGCTAATTAAAGTGGTATAAACAACAGTATCGGGTTTCAGGCCAACGCATTTCATGTGGTTCAGAGTTTCCTTGGCTTCCTCAAGTCTCCCATCCTTACAAAGTCCATTCAATAAGGCAGAGTAGTTATATAAATTTGGGGTGCATCCATTTTTCTTCATAAATTCCATTATCTTCATCGCCCTGTCAGTTTTTCCTCCACGGCAAAACCCATTCATTAAAGCATTGTAGGTCAATGCATCAGGTGCAATATGGTGCTTAGATACCATTTCTTCAAACATATGTAGTGCTTCTTCTAACCTGCCGCCAGTGGAAAGACCATCTATCAGAGTAGAGAATGTGATCAAGTTCGGGAATGATAGTTCCGACTTCTTCATCTCCTCTACCACTTGAAAAGCCAATTCTAGATCTCCTTTTCTGCAGTGATACTTAACCAAAATGTTGAAGATGCAGGTATTGGGCACCAAATGGAAGTCTTTTCGAGTACTCAACAGAAAATCCCTAGCCAAATCTATTTGATCCGCATCAACCAGAAGATTAAGACATGTGCTAATTGCTTTGACGGAGGGCTTTGCACGTACAGTTGGCAAAATAGCTCGAAACATTTCTACCACCCTCTCATGCATAGAAGATTTTGAGAAATGCTTCATGAGATTGAGAAATATACCTTCATGGAACTTACAGGTCTCATAGGTCATCCGATGAAGAACAGCATCAATATGCTGATATTTCTTGCATTGAGCAAGTTTGTCGAGAATTACAGCGTACGTAGAATTGTTATGATTAAAACCTCTTTGTGCTGAAACTTCATTAAATATCTCAAGTGCACGTTCTGGGTTTCGCTCGCTTTGTATCAAGTTGATAGCAACCTCATGATGAAGATATTTGCTTTTCTGAGGATATTCAGTGGACGCCACGGCTTTAGGTTCAGTTGGAATATCTGCTCTATGTGGAGTGACAAAATTTTGCAGAGGAGAAACAAACGGAACTGAAGGTGGTAATGGTTTTAAGAGGTTACTCCGGTTGAGAACTTTCTTCATTCTGTCCACTGAGAGTACCCGATCTATGAATTACTTGCATGTAATCTGTTTTAGGAAATTTATAAAAATAATTAAGATTAGGGAATAAAGCGAGAAGAAGATACATCAACAAAATGGTGGAAAAACTACCACATAAAGTAAGACCCAAGCAGAAGAGTTGTGAGGATAGGATCAGCAAAAAATTGGTTTGGTCCGCTTTTGGTTCACTCCGATATGGTGGTTCCAGATCTTGTGGTCCCAACTGTTTCTTTGGATCGAAAATGTGCCATGAAGGAACCATTTAGAACCACATTGAGCCAGACAAATATTAAACAGGTAAAAATTAATAATGTACCAAAAGAACAATTCTGAACAAAAATAGATCTTATCCAGACGCCATTCTCAATTTTCTGTTCTTCTCAAATCCACAATTCCACATTTCAAAATTCTAGCACTACCTGTTTTATCCATTAACACAAGTACATACACAAGACAAATTCTAGAACGTCGTACTTCAAGTTATTTTCAATTGAACTACAAAACTTAATGAATTACATACATTCAAGCTTAAAAGGGATATACTGGAGCTCATTAAGACATCATACGTGGGGCTCCCAATAAAATTTATCATTTCCTACTTTTAAACACTAACAAGAAATGTAAGTGTAATGTTTATTGTTTCTGATCTGTTAGAAATGACTTGAATTAATCTTTACTCATCTTTATGTCAGAAAGCATGACGACTTATAAACTATATGTATTTCTTCTATTCAACTGAGTGATATGCATAAGAATAAATAAAAAAAGGAGATGCTATTGAGCTAAATATTGGCTTGTAAACGGGTGGAACCGTGTAAAATCCACTAATACAAGTTAAATGTGGGTGCGGGCTCAGCACCCAACCCGCAAGCGCACCTGACCAGCATAATACCCCATCTCAACTAGAACAGTTAAAAAACACTACACTGAAACACTATAAGAAAACTGAAGCTAAGACAAGACAAGTAGCAGCATTAAGTTTGTATACATACAGTAGCTAGAAAAGCAAGTTTCCATCAAACAAGCAATATTGTTAATTCTTTTAATTTTGGCCCAGTATCATCAATTCATTATCATCCTCATTATTGTATTATCTCGGCCTATTGTACATATATTTGCAATCCAATATGAAATCCCAGAATGGATAAATAAATACAAGCAGGGTAGCAGCATAATTCAAACAAAATTAATAAAATATATTGATTCTTTCTTCTCAAATCCCAAATGACACAAAAATGTTAATAATAGCAATCATCTAATAATAGGATCTGAAAAAATTAAAGGAGGCTTACAAATTTCCTGACGATGCCTTCGTATTCGAGAACCGGCAAGGATTCAAGCAACGAAACGGGTCTGATCAGAGATGGCGAAGAAGCGAGCAGGCGGCCAGGTTAGATATTGCCGTTTTACTTGGAGAGAGAAAACATAACATTGCAACTTCGACCCTTAATCATTTTTTATTTTTTTAAACGCCAAATATTACAAGTATTTTACACTGTTATACAAATATACCAACCTCATGACTTTGTCATCGTCATGGATAGACATGCACCTCTCCTTCAGTGCTTCATGTCCTTAACGCTACACCACCTTATAATACCTTGACCCTTAATCATGGTTAATAGTTTCAAATCGAGGTGAGTTATATGATAGAATAATATCAAGTGTAAATTTTTGCCGCATGTGCTTTAGTTATTGGAATGTTGTACCATGCGTTGCAAATGTGAAATGTGAGAGTGTAGATCATTTTTTTAAAACTTACTCTACTCTTACACTAATTTTTTAACCACCTTATAATTCCAAGTATCATATATCATCTTATGCCTCTGGGGTTCGAAATCCCGATCCCTCCTTATTATTCCAACAACCTTACCACTCACCCACCCGTGAGAGGGTATATTGATCTATCCCCTAGTGTATATGGAACCTGACTTGCAAGTGATTTGGTACAACAATTATATCAAAAAAATTACTAGGTGTATTTGCGGTGAAAGTGCGAAACACACCATTTTTTAAAATGACCCATTATTATTATTATTATTATTATTATTATTATTATTATTATCATTATCATTATTATTATTATCATTATTATTATTATTATTATTATTAAGATAAAGTATAAAAGTTGGAGATGAAATATATGATAGTGTTCGGTGTGAGTGGAATGTTGACGTGGTGTAAAGTATAGTTCGAGGGTTAGAATAAAAGCATTAGCAATAGTTTTTTTGTCCGGACTACATCTATGTAACCCATGCAAATGGACTACAATAGCCCAAATATTAATAAACAAATATAGAATTTGAAATTTAAAATAATGTAGAATTAGGAGGTTGGTGTATGTGTCATATGAAGCCCACGAAAAAACCCCAAACTATTATAAAATCAAAATAGAAGAGTCCTTTTTGGAGCTTATTACATTAAAATAATGAAATAAGCCCCAAGTTTGAAGCCCAATATTGCTAGCCCCAAGTTAGTGTTATTAAAAATAAGGTAACTGATCAGCTACCAGTTACCTTATCAGTTTTAAGTCACCCTGTCACCTTATCAATTCGTTTTTCTAAACAGACACTACATAGAGGAGCTTATCAAATTAGTCACATTATAAGGTCATATTTTTTACATTTACCAAACATACTTATTATGGTAAAACAAACATTACTTTATAAGATCACGCCAAATACACACTATATAGTTTATTAAAAAAATAAGGTGATTGATTAGGTACCAAACCTTATCATCATTAATAACTTTATCACCTAGTCACCTACCACTTAGATTTTTTGCTAATAGCCACATTGACTTAAAATTCAATATTATGACCCTTATATTTTTTTTTGATTTTATTAATTATATTTTAAAAATTATTCGGACAATAATAAATTGGAAGTTTTAGAGTGAATGAGTGAACATTATATAATTGGAAGTTGCCAAAGGGCCAAAGGGCGCAGCAGTCGCACGCCGTCATGTGTGAAAATTCTCCCACCCACAAGGGACAAGGCCTATGACATGAACACCTTCCGTGGCAGGTCTATGCAGTACACAACGAAGTAACAAGCTGTCACAATTAAATAATTAATTAAAAATAATTATTAATAATTATCTAGTACGCTTTTACTTTTTTTCATGTTCGCCATTTCCCCTCCCCTGTGTGATCATTCTCTCTGCCTTATTCGAGCAATTCAGCTCCGATTCCATGGCTTCTTCGAGTTCCGGCAATTCTATACCTGCCCCAGGTAACTCAATTGTACATCAATCGAACTTGTTTATCCATTGCTCCTTTAATTTGCTGTTTTCATTGAATTTCGTGATCAATCGTAAAGCAAACTAATTGTGTTTCGAATTTCCCCTTTCAGAGGCGGTTCAAGTTCTCGTCAGTTCACTTGCAGATGAGTCTGCAATGGTCAGAGAAGCCTCCTCAGCTACTCTGGAAGACATCGCTAATTTGTCGGTTCACTGTTCTTCTTTCCTTTCATTTTTTGATTTGATGACTCACTTTAGGAAGAAATGATAGTTGTATCATTGTTTATTTGAATGTTTAACCTACCGTTCTCTACGCCATCAACTGTTCAAGTTTCTGAATTCTTCATTGAGTGAATGCTTGGAGGTATTTGACTTTAGATTGAGTTCTTTATCTTTAATGTAACAGAAATCCACTGCTTGTGCTCGACTGTTGCTCAACGGTATCACGTGGTGGCAGAAGGGTATGTGTTTAGTTTTATTCTATATACTATGTCTATAACTGTCAGATGATATGTTCCACGGGTGTTATTTGTTGAAATGGCAGAGATTTGGAAATATAGCTGGGCTATTTCAAGTCATGGCAGTGGCAATTCGTGCATTGGATACAGATGATGTTGATCCTCAGTATATGGCGAAGATTGCCAAGATAGCATCTTCTGAAATCATCTCAACCAAGGTACTATATAACCGCTATCAGTTGGGCAACATGAAACCCCCATGTCATGTGATTGTGGTCGATATATGTTTGAATTTATAATTTTTTATGTTCACAATGTTCAAGCGTAACTCAGATTATAGAGAGAGTATGATTACTTAATTGAAGGGTTTGTTTCTCCAAGTTAGTTATATCAATCGTGGAGATGTACATTTAGATCTTTTCCCTAGTGTGAAGTGTGAACTGGTTTGCAGTTAATTATTAGATTCTATATATCAGTGCTGAGAAGAAAACTATTGCAGCATGCGACGTAAGTTTCACTTATTGCTCTGGGTAAAGTGGAAGTCCTAACATCTAAGGTGTTAGTTTATGGAGATTTTTTGAGACCCACTCTCTCTGCTTCTATTTGTATGAATTACACTAGCTTTTTCTGAGTGCTCGACTGTGATGCTTTCACCTGCACATGTCTTTTCTGATAATTATGGTATGAATTACACTAGCTTTTTCTGTGCTGAAGTTGTGCGTCTCAATGTTCATTTATATTCATTGAGAGGGTTCATTGAATTCACGAAAAATGCATCTAAATGAGAGCAAATGTCGCTCTTGTAGTACAGTAGTACGTACAAACCTCTCATATATCCGAATAAAGTCAGCAATTAAAAATCTCAAATAGTTTTTAAGCAAAATTGGATTTTACTTCTTTTGACCAATGTATCTTTTATAGGAACTCAATGCTGATTGGCAAAGGGCTGCATCCAGTGTCCTTGTGGCATTAGGTTCACACCTGCCTGACCTTGTAAGTTTATCCATCTAGTCATTTCCATATAATTTCCAGAAATAGTATCTGTGAAGACTGAAGACATATATCATTATTTTAAGCGTTTTGTAAATTCTTTGCATTTAGTTTTCAATCTTAACTAAGTGGACATTTACAAAGTTTTGTAGCCTTAGCCTTGCAGAGATAGGGTGGTTGCCTCCCTGTAGACATAGTTTTTGACTTGTATTTCAACATTTTTTTATTTGTTTCAGATGATGGATGAAATTTTTATTCATCTCTCGGGTTCAAATTCAGCACTTCCTGCCATGATTCAGATACTTTCAGAGTTTGCTTCATCTGATGGTTCGACATTATCTCGTTGAGGTTTGATTAATATAATATGCTAAATAAGTCCGACAATGGTCTCTAAAGGCTTTTTTTTTTCTAAATATCTGAAGCTATTCAGTTTGCGCCACGGCTCAAAGAAGTACTTACAAGGGTTCTTCCCATCCTTGGGAACGTTAAAGACATACATAGGCCAATTTTTGCTAATGGTATGCTGTCTGCACTTTCTAGTTACATTGTTCTGTTGAGTGTTGACCATTAGTGCTGTCAAATGGATCAGTTATTACATCTGATGAACAGTTCCTTTTAATTTTAATTTTTATTTTCTAAAGAAGGACAAGTGATGAGTTATAAATTTATAATAACGATCTGCAGCATGTTATATACTTTAATGGCCAACTTTGCGTTACTATAGTGTGACTGTATTTATTACAAATTCCCAGATAATTTCTACTTACTAATTCCATCTCAAGTATTTGATACATGCAATTTTTCTTTCTTCTGTTTCATTAGACAATATGATGCCCAGAAAATCATATGCTACATCGTGAATGGAAGCCTATCTACGGATCTTTAGAAATCATAGCATTTCTCCCAAGTTCTCCTTGTCAAGATCTTAAAAAAGCAGTTTGTGTGGACTGTGGATGATTTTAGAGGGCGTGGGCTGTGGACACTTGAGAATATTAATCTCTCTTTAGCATGCTTAAGCAAGTTCTACAGCTTACTCCAATTCAGTGATTGCTGGTGCATTTCTGACATCTTTGTATTCTGGTGGCTTAAGAATTATAACACGAAGAAAGTAGATTAAGTTCGATAGATTACTGGTTTTGCTTGCATCTCTGTTGCATACTATAGTTTTAATCCCGAATTACCAGTCCAACTGGCTAAAAGTTGCAAACTACTTTAACTGGTCAATGTAAAGTCGCCTCATTCTATTAGCTTGTTTCTCCTCTGTCATGGAGGGGCCAAAGTAAATTAAGAGCATGGTAAACCGAGGGCCTTTAACCTGTGTTTGACATCTTGCTTTTTTCGATGTGAAAAGTTTAGAATCTGAGATACCATTAATTTTCTTGGAGAAGGTTCATAAGTAATGGTGATTAGGACCTGTTATGGAGGGATACCAATATATAGTCATAGTAACCGTGAATCTAATATAAGCCAGGTGATTTTCTTGAAGACACAATCTGTCTGGAGTCGAAGATCAAGGATTATTCTCAGAATATTTTTCTTTTTACTTTTTTGTTGAGAGGAACTCAGTATAATCCCGGGACTTTATGTCCTGTCTCTGTAAATTGTTCTGCTAATACATTTGTGTATTGTCATTCTCTCTTTTTAGACTTTAGAGTATGAGATTACTGAGAGAAAAAGAATAAACCCACTTTAAACTAGTAATAGTACATTTGTTTAGGAATGGCCCTTCTCATTGACATAGCTGACCTATTTTTCACCCTGGACTACCATGCTTCAACTTTAGACTCGAGCCCTTTCATGTAGTATTCTCCAAACAGACCTTGTCAGTATTGATGAACAAGTGGGTGATCCTTCCTCTGAAGGCTAAGGATGTTATTTATTCCTGGAAGATGAAAGTTAATAAGGATAGCAAAACCCTTTGACATGTAATTTCCAGCTACATTAAGCGGTGCCTATCGACATCACTCAAAATCAATCAAGGATCATCAATTTTTTGTCTTTTGACTTTCTACATAAACATGCCAGATGATACATACAATAATGATATTGTATAGTCTTTTATTTGAAGTTGTTTACCTTGTAAAATATCATTCTCTGATTTAGGATTGTGTTTATATATATACTGTATATACTTTTCCTTCCTATATTGAGAGTTGTTCTGTTCCAGCATTCAAGTCCTGGTGTCAAGCCTGTTCACAGTATAGTATTGATCTTCCACTGTCTTCTGTTATTGACAATGATGTCATGTAAGACCAAATCTACTTTTAACATTTTTTTCTTGATTCATGCTGTAGGATTATTTGCTTTTCACTGATGAATGATGATGACTTTTGGACTTGAATGTTCATCTTTGCAGGTCTTTTCTGAACTCTGCATTTGAGCTTCTGTTGAGAGTTTGGGCAACTTCACGGGACCTAAAGGTTTTGAATTGAAGATATACACCTAATTTTCTTGTCTCATCATGTCATATCTGCTTCTGGTGTATAACATGCTGTATAAAGTTATCTGCATTCTGTCTGTTTGTGTTACTATTGTGAATAGCTCAAACCTTTGAAGCATGCTTCATGCTTGCTAGTGCCTCCAGTCAAAATGTTCTGAGGATAGCTTGATTTTTCCTTAACTGACAAGTAAATAGGGACAGGGATATAACTTACTCTAAACTTTGGAAGTCCTCAACTAGAGATCTTGCAGATTAATATACTTGTATTTTCTAGGTAGCTTGGTTCAAGAATAATAAGATCTTGTCATATACAATTACTATCTGTACATCACACAGAACCCTTGAACTAGAGAATATAGCATTCTCATGCTGAGATGACAAATTGGTATTGTTATCAAGGTCTTGTAAAGAAATGCTATATGGGATCTCTTCTTTTTTTTCTAGTAAAGGTGAGGTTCCTGTATTTTGTTAATGATATGCTTCCCTATTTTTCTGCAGATACGGAAACCGACTGTCGAAGCTTTAGGTCAGATGGTTGGTCTAGTAACACGAACACAACTTAAATCAGCCTTGCCAAGGCTTGTGCCCACTGTTTTGGAATTGTAAGAAATCATTGTTTAGCATTATCTTGAGGCTGCATCTGTATATCTAAGTGTCAGTCTCACATTAAACACACTTTCAGAATATGATCAGGTTGCAATGGACAGCCTGGCCAGTACATTAATTTCAGATATCAACTGAGAATACATAACCCTTTCTTATCTTGTTTCTCTGATTTTTTTAAAAAATTAATTAATTATTTTTTTTATTTTTTATTTTTTTTATTTACATATAGGTATAAGAAAGATCAAGATACTTCCTTTGTGGCCACATGTAGTCTCCACAATATCTTGAATGCTTCTTTGCTCTCAGAAACTGGCCCCCCTTTGCTGGAGTTTGAGGTTAGTGAACATATAAGTTTGAATGTGCTGTTCATATTTTGTTAATGTCTTATATCACTTACAGTGTCAAGATATCTAAATCGTTTTCTTGCGAGAGGAAAAAATAAAATTCAGAACTTAGAGATTGTATTTCAAGTTGTAGAGTAGTGAAATGAACCAGTCAGTGTTGTCGACCGTGGAGCGCGTGCGATTGCGGCACCATGGGACCTGACACAGGATATCCTGTAGCGGGATCCTTAGCGTAACACACCGCGACAGGGTGACTGCATCCCGGGTGCGGTCGCCTGGGATTTTATGAAATTGAATTGGGGTTTTACTTAATTCTTGTTTATTGTTTTAATAATCTCCTATATTTTGTTATTTGGTTATGCAGACTTATTATACTTCAATTGGACATTATTTGAGATTTGGAATTAGGGTTTATTAAATTGAATGGGTTTAGTTATGTGGACTTATTACACTTCAATTGGACATTATTTGAGATTTGGAATTAGGGTTTTATTAAATTGAATGGGTGGTCTTATTTCATTTTTGTTTTATGGCATTATAGTAGTCCCTTAATTATTGACTATTATCTTGATACTCCGTAGATATGGCATAAAAGGATGGTTCCGAAGGTTAAAATTATTGATATGGAATTGGAACATAATAATATGGTGGACCCTAATAACACCAAGAAAGTGATGTGCAACTATTGTAGTTTTGTAAGTAATGGTGGTAGTACGAGAGCTAAGGACCATCAAATGGGAAAGAAAGGAGAGGCATTTTCTTGCAATAAAACTCTGGTACATGTTAAAGAGGCAGTGGAGAAGCAAGAAATAAAAAAGAGTATAAGCCCTATGTCGTAGAGAAGTAACATCATTCGATTTTGGACACATTGATTAAGGAATATAGTAGAATATTTTAGATATAGTGCAAGTGGGGTAGGTTGTTGTGATAAAAAATGAATGAAGAGTGGAAGTGGGACTGTGGGAGTATAGTTCTGTGGATTGGTTGAATCATCCAGTTTCATATATCTGTTGATGATTTTATGTTATGGTATTTGATGTAGATCATAACATGGCGTCTGCTTTTCTGAAAGGAATGACTTTCGCCTCTCGTCCAAACCCCCCCCCCCCCAACGCACACACACAAGGACGAGTTCCAATGCCAGTTATTTTATGGCTGAGAGTGAATTCATTTTTGTAAAACTTGTGAAGTAGTAATTACTGTCATGAAGGAGCCTTAGCTGTACATTCTTTTCCTTTTTAAATCTAATTTTCATCTATCATGCTTACACAAGTGTAAAATTTCTCAGGACCTTACTGTAATATTATCAACACTTCTTCCAGTTATTTGCATCAGTAATGACTGTTCAAGATTATCGATGGGACTGAAGGTATTTTTTTTTAATTTCATAATATCTTAATTGCTTTCATTCTGTTAATTCTTTATATATGATTTTGTATCTCGGTTCAAATTTTCGTCTACCAAAACTTGAGGAATTTCGGTCTGTGATGATACTTCCTTTGCATTGGGTCCTCGTTGTTTTTTAATATTACGTTTTCCTTGTGACATTGAAGGTGATAGATTATGCAATTATTTATATTCCATAATAATAGATAATAAATTATTATTATTGTTATTATTATCATCATCATATTATTGTTGTTATTTCATGTGTAAATCTGATGGAGAATCGGTTGACCACCTGTTTCTTCATAATAAATTGGCTCGATCCTGTCGGATTATATAGTGGGAATCTGATATGTAATTTCTTGACCAATGCCAAGTGAAGTGATGGATATGCTCAGGGCTTGGAGATGGAAATTTAGAGAAAGATAAAAAAGCTTTTTGGAATCGTATCCTGGTTTTGTTGTTTTATGCATTTCGAATGAAAAAAAGAATAGATGCTCTGAAGATGTTTCTAAGCCAGATTGGGAGATCATAAAAAAGTTTGTGTTTATTAATTTCAATGGGACAACACGTACCTTACCTTTGCCTGATAGTACTAATTTTGGTGTACCTTCTCCGTGTATTATTACTTCTTAATAATATATGGAGTACAGGATATTACCGAAATAAAAAGGTGTATTACTTGTTGTATATGCCTCATAATTGACATTTCTTTTAGATGAATATCCTTTATTTGCATAAACTATTTTCTCTAGTTCCTTTTCCACATAATTTTGTGATCAGCCGATAGCTTTTTTAGTCTCAAGCATGCTTGATGACAATTTGAACTCTTACATTGGGAACTTCCTTTTAGTCTTTGATGGTTCGAGGATGCGTCCAACCCGGACTGGAAAATTTTGAGGAATTTCGTTGATTTGCTACTTTTCTGGTTAAATGGGGCTGCTGCTAATCCCTGACCTTATAGTACTAGCCTTTTTTCTTTCTTGTCTGACCTGCTGTAGTACACTTCCCGTGTATCATCAGTTTTGTTAATAAAACCTTCTTGATTACTTTTCAAAAAAAAAAAAAAAAAGAAGTGTTGTGTTTTCATGTTCTGTTCTCCATTTCCTATTTAACATTCAACTTAAGTGATTTAGTATTGGCTATATTAGTTGATTTCATTGGTGATTAGTTCATGCAACTTGATTTGCAGACTTACAATGAAGTTCAGCACTGCTTTCTGACGGTTGGTTTTGTCTATCCTGAAGATTTGTTCGCGTTCCTTCTTAATGTAAGTAGTTGTTAAATCATTTAGGTTCAAAGCTAGTTTCTTTAATCTCTATGGACATACAAAGTTCAGTAACTGTATCTTGTTTTTATTTTTCATTGCCAAGGACACAAGATGAATGATAGGAAAGCAGAATAGTTATTTCACGTATAATTTGTGTATTAGTTGTGACGTGTCCTTGCTGTTTCAGAAATGCAGGTTGAAAGAAGAACCTCTAACATTTGGTGCTCTTTCTGTCCTGAAACATCTCTTGCCCAGGTTGATTTTCTTTGTCTTCCCCCTCCCCCCCTCCAAAAGAAAGTTCAAATCCTATTGTTTTAATACTTGTAATTCCTTCCGAAGATTGTTGGAGGCTTGGCATACTAAAAGACCTGCACTAGTTGAAGCAGTCAAGCATTTATTGGAGGAATGCAACTTGGCTATTCGAAAGGCACTTGCAGAGGTATCAATGATTGAATCTCCACTATTTTATCAAAACGATTATGAATTTCAAAGCTTGGCTTTATGATTATCATATTTCTCTCATTGTAGTTAATTGTCGTTATGGCCTCCCACTGTTACCTTGTTGGTCCATCTGGAGAGGCATTTGTTGAGTATTTAGTGCGCAACTCTGCACTGGTGGAATTGGATGGTGGGAATTCGGATAGTTTGAAGGAATCAAATGGCTCCTTCTATCCTTACTTGTACAAGAAAGTGGAGGTATGATCTTCGTGAAACTGCAAGATTCTGTTTGTAGCTTGAACTAAAAAGCATCTTGTTTCGTAGCATATAAACTTTAGTTTGCATCTTGCAAATACAAGTTCCCTGGGCCATTCTGTTAAAGAAGCCCTCCATAAGCTACCACAAAAATGATTCTGTTCTGCATCTTTAAAATTCAATATATTTTTGTTTTGTGATGGATGATTAAGATTTAAGCTTAGTTTAAATGTTAAGGGGTTCTTAGTTCTTAATCCTGGGCACCTTGTTAGATGGATATATTTCACTTTGGTCCCTACTGTTTCAGAAATTACACTGAACAACTCGGGGGAAAGTACATTACCCCTAATATTTTTCTGATCTGAGTAAACAATTTTTATAAAAATAGGTTAAAAAATTAAAATATATCTGAACTTCAAAAACTATGACACATGTAGTGTAAACAATTTTTACATGACCTGAAGTTTATATTTTTTAACGAATACCTTTACAAAAATATTGCCGATTGCAGTGTATCACATGAATTGTATCCCTCCGTCCCACTATAACTTACCAAAAGTTATTTGGATATGAAAATCAAGTCAAGTGAGGTATTATACGGGGTATTGATTAAATAATGAGGAAACGTAAATGGTGGTGAAATGGGAACCTTGCTCATAGATGAAGTAATAAGTTTAGGTAGAAGTGTTAAAATAAAGTTATTGTATGTGTGTGCCAAAAATTTAATATACAGGTACATTTTAATAACTGAGACGACTTGACTTGGGATTATTGTTCTCTGCCCCTAATTATCTCATGTTATTGCTATCAGAACCAACCTTTGAAAACCATTATTATAGGACCCAATTATATTGCTCTCAACCCCACTTTTAAACTTTATTTGACATATGTAACCCTCAGCCTGAACCATTATATGGCACGAGCCACCCACTGTTGGCACCAATAATTTTGTTCGGCACCAATAGCTGGTGTCATTATATTATTCACATCCTATTTGGCACCAATAGCCGGTACCTATAGTCACTCATGTTTGGTAGTACCACCTTGGTATCAACATTTCACTAATAATACTATAAAGGATCAATATAAGGGTATAATAGAGATTTTATTATATATATTTTTTAAGTGTGGTTGAAAGCTTTTTTTTCCAATAATTTGGACTTAGAGAATTTCTCCCTTTTTAACTTTTACACCCTTTAAAATAAATGAAGATTGTAAATTGCAATTTGCTCCCTACGCTCTTAATTAAATTAAATCTTTGTCTGTAACTTATCTATTAATTTTCCATTTTTAAAAATAGTTCTTGAAGCTTCTTCATGAAATTAACAAAGGAGCTTCAAAGCTTTGCGTGATTTTTCAGGCGCAGCACTGCTCTGCATGAATTGTGGTGGAACTCTATTGAACTTAAAAGGTAAAAAAGAGAATGAAGTTAAGAAAAAAGAGGCAGAAGAATGAGGGAGAAAAAGAGGAGAAAGAAGTTAAGGGATTCATTTGCAAATTGCATGTTATTTTAAGTGGAAAGAAAATGGAAACAAAAGGGAAAAATTGGCATATCACTTGGAAGGTGTATAAAAAAAATACAATTCTACAAGCCAACGTTTGTCCTTCATTTTAATATATCAATACACAGGGACCTAAGCGTAATATTGACATCTGAAAAGGTACCTTGATAAAATTCTCCCTAAAATTTAATAGTGGATTATGGTGATTCCTGAACCCCGTTCTAGATGCTATAGAATATGCATGACAATTTTGTAGACAATGGAAGAAGCAGAATATGGTCTATTAAATGAAGGAATAGGAGTTATTAGGGACAGGAAATATGTATAGATAGTATTTGGTTTTACTAGCTGATGCATGCACGTTATGTGTTCTCTCTTAGGACACGGCTCATATGAATGGCTGTTCTAGTATACACCTGCATCAATGATAAACGAAGCACGGAATGAATGTCTTCTCCCGTATTGCTTTTCTTGTCTGTGCACCAGTTTCTTAGGCATGGGGGAAAAAATGAAAGAAAGAAAGAGAGAAACAACAATATCTACCTGATAGTCTGATACTATCGAATAGAAGTTGCATCCTTAACCAGGAATAATGTTTTCACTTGTTCACTGTTCTGTATTGTTTCATCTCTTGTGTAAATGTAATACAGCCATTTCCTTCTATGTGATTCATTCACTTGCAGGTGAAGATTGGGAATGCTAGTCCATCGGAATTACGCACAGTTTGTGAAAAGGGCCTTCTTTTAATAACTATCACCATTCCTGAAATGGAGGTATACTGCATCATTTGATCTTGTTCTTCTTCTGCTCCTCCTCCTCTTGTCACTTTTTAATTGATGATGGTCGACATATTCTTGCGTCATCTGCAGCATGTCCTCTGGCCATTTTTGTTGAAGATGATCATACCGCGAAGTTACACTGGTGCAGTTGCCACGGTTAGTGTTTTTTTTTTCTTCCTGTAAAACGTGTGCAGTTTTATCAATTCCAAGCTTTTGTCGACATCTTTTGATAATAGCTGCAGTTTGACGGATGGTGTTTTATGAGGTTTATTTATTATTTTATTTCTTAAAGTGAAACTCTTATTTAAAAAAGCTTTCCCTAACATTAGAAAAAAATGCATTTTATGTAGACCAGTGTAAACTTACACTACCACCACCACCCTTGTGTTAATCAGAGTGTTTTCTAATATTCCCAAAAAAACTGGTTTTTTCTACAAGGCTTATTTTTTCTCAAAATGTCAATGTGCTTCTAGGTTTGCAGATGCATAGCTGAGTTGTGCCGGCATAAACAAAGTGATGCCATTCTTAATGATTGCAAATCTCGATCTGATATTCCTAGTGCTGAGGTTTGATCTCAACTGTTGCGTGCTTATATAATATCCCTAGTTCACTGAACTGACCAGAAGCCTTATCATCTGAGAATTCAGGATCTTTTTGCTCGGCTTGTGGTTCTTCTCCATAATCCTCTGGCAAGAGAACAACTAGTTACTCACATTTTGACGGTAAGTTTTATTTGTCCATGTAATCAAGCTCATATAAGTTTACGAGTTATGCGGTATTTTCCCATTTGACATTATGTGAAGGGATATATCTTAAGGCCCCTCTCCTGTTGAAGCCTTGAAGGGATAGCTGATGATGAAATTTTTGTTGCTGGATATGTTGTTGAGTGATTTTACCCTAACATCTTCGGTGGTCCCATATTTTTAATATTATTATTGTTTAACTAGGCAATTCAATACATTATCTTTATTTTAAGGTGGACGCCTTGGCTTATTCATCTATGGAAAAGTAATATTTACTTGTGTGGAGTCCATTTTGTGTGGAAAAGTGTCGCTGAGGGTTAAATACCTGGAAAATTTATATGGGGGGCGAGTGGTAATAGTGAGATTTTCCGCTACTTATTCTACTGAGCTAGGTTTAAAAATTGGCTGCAAGATTCTGGCTAATAGAATGTAGTGTCCTAGGTGGAATTATTTCCAATTGTCATAATGCTTCTGTTAAAGGTCGACAGGTTCTTGCTTCTCAATGCACCTACTCTTGGCTAAGATCTAGAAGTCCAGTTATATATGCATGCTGGATGTCCAGAAAGCTTATGTTTTTGCATGCTGGAACTTCATTATTGTATTCTGATTAACATTAAAAAAAATATCATGATAAATCAACAACAAACATGTCATTTAACCATGATCCGAATACTAGCATCATTAATGCGGCTGCATGTGTTTACCTTGCTCTGGAATAGTAAATTTGAGATATTCATCAATTACATCTAGAACAAAAACAAAATAACTTTTTGCTGCTGTGTCCACAGGTCCTGTATCACTTAGCTTCACTATTTCCCAAGAATATTATCTTATACTGGCAGGATGAGGTATATCAGTTTGATACAATAGTACTTTATTTGGTTTTGATATTCTTTCGTGCACATGGTTATATGAAGGTTGATATCAATATGTCAATTCCAATTGATCTTGAAATGACATGACATTATTTGTTGGGTGAACAAGGAGGCAAGTGTCAGGATCTCCAAATATATGTTAAAAAGTTCGGATGATTGCTGAAGTTGACCCTACCTTCAGAAAAGAACATAAAGACTTGATTGTTGGAATGATTTAAAAATGATATTGTAAGAAATGAGATCCACTAATAATTCAGTTAAATGGTTGATTTGGTTATTGTCATGAATCATAGAAAGATTAGTTTAGAAGCATTTTCAACTTTTGGACTGTGGAGATAATCGTGATGGTTGTTATGTTTAGTAAAGTATGAGTACTTATTTATTTGGTCTTAAGACTCATGACTGTGAATCCAACCACATGAAGTAATTTCTTCCTGATTTCATTTGAATCACCCTTCTTCACAATACTATGCATTTATCCGTTCACTCACTTGATGTTATTTTTCTGATTTATTTGAACGACCCCCCTTCACCATCCTAAGATCATTTATCTGAAATTTAACCTGATAATATTACTCATGTCGGCGAGCTTGATGTATACCTTACTATGAAGATTGGAGTGAAGTAGATTCCTCAGCGTAACTGCAACACAAGAAAATGACCTGAGTCCTTGGAGGACCTAAGCATTTTTTTGCGAGTTGATCCCTGATTCTTTTAGCCCTCCAATTTGTTATGTTCTCTTCTGTTATGTCAATTTTCAGTAGTTGTCCAAGTGGGACTATTGCTTTAAGCTTTAGTGAATTATGTAGTTGTGTATATCTGGCTTCTGAACTTTTCAACATTAGCTTCTTCACTTGTCTTTTTAAAGATCTGATATAATGTGGGTGCTGTGCTAATGGTGATATTAGTATGTTTTCTTACTGCTTGTATTTTTCTGTAAGCTCTAGATTCCCAAAATGAAAGCATATGTGAGTGACCCAGAAGACTTGAAGCAAGATCCATTGTACCAAGATACCTGGGACGACATGGTTGTTAATGTAATGTCCCGTGACTCTTGACTAATTGATATATGTTTTAATAGCGGATTGAATCAATCAATGAGAAGCAAGAAATAATTCTACCTCGAACAACAGTCTATTCCTGCATTTACTCATGTAGTCTCCTTGTGGACAACAGTTTGTTGCAGAATCCTTGGATGTTATTCAGGATGTTGACTGGGTTATTTCATTGGGAAATTCTTTTGCGCAACAATATGAACTGTATTCTGCTGATGATGAACATTGTGCATTGCTTCACAGGTACTGTACATTGTTATGCGTATTATTTATCAATAGACCAAGAAGAGGTTTGTTATAAAAAGTAACCCAGGTCTCTATTTTGTTTTCTCGAACTTTCTGTTTCTTTCATCAGTAGAGAACCCAGATTGGTAATCAGGAGTAAATTGTATCCTGAGAAAATTTCATTATTGTTCGTGCTACTACGTAATGGAAGAAGAAGAATTCAAAATGTGTATTGGATTAATGTATTCTGGCTGAATTCATGTACTAAATAAGTCTAGTCCTCACCTGTTGCTTGCTTTTTTCGTTCCCATTGTTACTGTATATAATATTGTGGAAGATGGCTTCATGTTCTCTAGCGCATGTTGTTTTGTTTGTCTCATTGGCTTGGAATTCGAGCAGCAGCTCAGAGTTCTTACTTCTGAGAATGGTTTTGATTTTGACTAGAGATCAGTTACTAGATATTTCATTAAAATTTGGACCTTTTGTCTTGATGCAAAGGTTGTTGAAATATAAAGCTACGTTTTAAAACTAGAGTAGGTAAAGATAGACATGGTCACGTTATCCCTTTGTTGTCATGTCTATTATATTTTATTTATTTTCCTATACCTATTTGTTTATTTTTATAATCTGCATGTTGCAGTTATCACCACGCATCACTGTTTTTTGCCCAAAGTCAAATCTAGGGACTCAATTTGTTCCGGTTAAAGCTTTTCTTTATATTCTTGATGTGTTGATTCTGAAATTAGTTTGTTAATCCTACCACAGGTGTCTGGGAATGTTACTACAGAAAGTTCGTGATCGAACCTATGTCCGTGCAATGATTGATCTGATGTACATGCAAGCTAACATTGCTTTGCCCGTGAATAGACTTGGTTTGGCAAAGGGGATGGGATTGGTACTAGTTCTACACAAGCTTCTAATTTTCTAATGGAATCTCAAGCCCATGGACGGGAGATGAGTTTTGTTAAGGTGGTCATATTAATTAAAATGTTCATCGTATGTTTGCTGCGACACAGGTTGCCGCATCACACTTGGATACAGTTCTGGAAAAGCTGAAAGAGATTCTTGATAATGTTGGGCATAGCATCTTTCAGAGGTATTATAGATTTTTGGATTGTAGTTTACTTATAGTAAAATCTAACAGTACTCATCTCTAAACAGCTAAAAGGACCCAAGAACCTCTTGAGCGACAAGTAGGGTTCTAACTAATATTCATGAAGAAACTGAAAATTGGTGATTAATATATTAACTAAAACGTTGGCTTCCTTCCAGCTGCAACCTCCTTTTTTTTATCCTCTCTCTATGCTCCATGACCACAGCGAATCCTCACCTCTACCCCTGACCTGCCGACAGAGACATGCATTCCACTAATTCCTGTCTGCAGTTCAAAACATTTTTAAGAAAAGGCATCTGTCCCATGGTTTAATATTCAGATTCTGTAAAACTGTAGAACTTGATCTTATTCTTGCTTTTCCATGAAACTGGAGAATTACCCGCAAACATACACCCACTAGTAGTAGATTGTTGAGTATGGGAACCAGCAGTCAGCCACTATAGGAATCAGTATTAAGAGAAGTAACAGATGGGAAATAAAATCCTTTCATAACATTTCTTCAAATATAACTAATAATTTGACGAGCTGCATCAGTGTGAAGGTGACTGGGAGCTTGGAGCAACTAACTTTTGAATAGCAGAGGAGAGTTTTGGGAAGGTTAACTGATATATACTAAACTGCCAACAAGTCTGCGATAGAGCGTTTGATCAGGAAATATCCTCTTCCTCTGTGGAGTTTGACACTCAACTCCATGGATGTGTCAACTGGAGGAGTGCCACTAAGATCAACTAATAATTAGATTAGGGTTATAGTTGGCTTCATTGAGAAGGATACTGCATGAACCTCAAGAGTCAAGACCCCCAAAAATGTATAAGGGACCCGAGATCTGTCATGTCAGCTGTTGATGTGATGTTTAGTCTAGTTTCTTACTTTCTTGCTTGTCCGACTTGCTGTGGTACACAGTCTTGTGTATTATTCTCTTCTTAAACCCTACCTCCTTCCGGTTGGATTTTATACTTGTCGTCCTATTGTATTCTATACATTTTCCTATTTTTAGTGAACTAATATATACACACTATTACCTTTAAAAAACTATAAGATCATGATCATGAACCTCAAGGACCCCAAAAATATGAAAGGGACCTGAGATCTTTCATATGTAAAGTTGTGCACGTGATGTTTTGAGTCTAGAAATGAGTTGCATTATCGGTTCTAGTAATGACCAATGTCATGGACGTAAACAAAAGAAGCACCAGAATACCATATAATGTCTGGCGCATAATCATAGAAGTATCATGCTTTCTAGGTTGACAAAACTCTTGAATAGTAGGCCAAAAAAGAGAGGAACTTCTATTTTGCACAAGAACCTTTTGACACACTTGCAGGCTTGCAGCTTACATCACTAATTTAAGCTTACTCCAAAATCCACTCAAACCTTTTACTTACAGTTGCATTTTTTACTTTTCGTTCTCTTTCCGGTCAAGTTTGGTGTAAGTTGGGATTTTCAACCAAAGGTTTTAAGTTTCCACTGTAATGTTAGTAAAAGGTTTGAGTGGATTCTGGAATAATTGGATGTTAGTGGTGTAAGTTGGAGCTACGTGAAAGGTAGTGACCACATGTAAGTTGTCTCTTGACCAAAAACAAGATAAGTCTTTATTATATCCTATAGTTTATCAACTTGATTGCTAAAGCTAATATTTCATGTATGATGAGTTTCATAAATTATTTCAAGCACCACTGATTTTACTTCTAATCACTATTCGTAATCAAATTTTGTTGCAGGATTTTATCATTCTTCTCAGATAAAGCTAAAATGGAAGAATCAGATGATGTTCATGCAGCGTTGGCTCTTATGTATGGGTATGCTGCAAAATATGCTCCATCAACTGTTATTGAAGCCAGAATCGATGCGCTTGTGGTATAACCTGTTTTAGTTCTGTTGATGTTTGTAATTTTATGTGTTAGGTCATGTATCTGTCTATGTTCATATGCTTATACTATTTAGTTTCTAAATCTTTGATGGATCTGGAGTTGTGTGGCAGTTCGGGTTTTACTTCTATTAATCTACTCTCTTTGGTCATTTCCTTACATATCTAGGGTTTTGATCAACTGTTCTTAGTCCTTCGTGCATGAAAGTAGTTCTCTACCTTGTCTGTGAGGAACCTAATATGGCCTCTTGTAAGTTTTGACAATGTGGGATAGTCGTTTTAAAGATGACATGTGATATTATGCTCATTTTGATTGTCCATGACTTTTAGTCATCTTACTTCATGCTGTCGTTTTGAATGGCTTGTATCAAGGCTCGAGTAATTCATATTTTGTTGTGTTCAATTGTTTTACAGGGCACTAATATGCTTTCACGTCTTCTTAATGTACGACATCCTACGGCAAAGCAGGCGATTATCACTGCTATTGATCTACTAGGTTAGTAACTCCAAGAAAAATAAAAAAATTGTTTCGGTCACATAGTGCTCAGTGCACTTGTCATTTCATGTGTTAAAGACTCTTTGTGGCCTTTGCTGCGAGTACTTTCACGGGAAACATATCTTTTTCACATACAGCCAGTATTCTACATGTTTGTTAATAATTGCTGTCTGTGTAAAAGAGATGTAGAGACAATAACTCAGAAACAATATTATGCTCTTTCAACTGTTTAGTTAGTCCCCTCATTATTGTTTCGGACTTGTTTATATTTATTTTTTGTGGTTTTGTTGATCATATACAGCCCGAGTCTTCCTACTGTTTTGGTTGACAAAGACCAGGCATACTTCCCACAGACCCCAACCACCCCCCCCCCCCCACGGTTCTATATCTATGTGAATGGGGGTTAACTATTTTTTCTTTAAATTTTGTCAAGGCAAACATTTTAGGATGCTATTGGAAAACTAATGAAGTTCATAATGATGTGGCAACCAACAGTGCATGTTGCTGGATGGACCATATTTCGTAATGGGGTCTTTGTCATATTGTGATGTAACCAATAGGACACTCTTTAGCTCTTTGAGTGATTAGAAATTCCGGATTGATGATCTTAGCTCTTATAAATGCAGGTCAGGCTGTCATTGGTGCTTCTGAAAGTGGTCCATCTTTTCCACTGAAAAGGAGAGATCAGCTTCTTGACTACATATTGACCTTAATGGGTCGGGATGATGAAGAAGGATTCTCTGATTCTAATCTGGAGTTTCTACGTACACAGGTTTGGTTTACTTCAGAGTTATTGACTTCCATCAACTGAGTCACCATGCGCCTGCCTGTGAAACACTTCATGACATTTTTACTGCACTTAGATACAACAAAAGTATGGTGGACTGGTCCATTCTATTTCCATCACACCAGTATTGGCTGCACTTGAAATTCTGAACTAGGAGACTGTTTTCCCTAATTAACAGATGCCATGCCATGTCACTACTGTACATTTTTCTTGGGTCGGAGGAGTGATTAACTGTTGCTTTTTGTTGTTATCTTTTTCTCCTATATCATTTAGTGCTATCTGACAACGAAGCTTAGCTCAGTTGGTAAGCTGTTTCACCTCTAACCAATAGGTTTGGGGTTCGAGTCAACACGGGGTAAATGGGGAACCATTATTGATCCTCACTTTGCCGGTTCAAAAAAAATAATAAAAAAGTAAAAAATCATTTAGAGCTATCTTAAATCTTTCTCAAATGAAACCTTAGGGATCAAAACTGGAAAGATCATTTATCACCACATTTTGTACCTTGCTTGGTGTCACACAGGTGTAGACCTCACATCACCACTAACCCATATATTGAGAGCCATCCCTATTGAGGAATAAAGGTTGAGAACAATAACATCGGACTATCCTATATATACATAAAGAAAAGATAGTAGTATAAAACGAAAGAAGTAATTACAGTATAGGGTAATATTCTCCAACTGTCCAACATTCTGCAGATAAATTGCTAGCTGTTGGCAATTGATTTTTTCATCCCTTTTTAAACATTAGCTCTTATTCTAAAATATCTTCTATGCCTATATACTCTAGAGTCTCTGCATCATATGAATTTCACAAGTTTCCTATATTAGCAATGGGTCCTATCTGTAACTGTTTTTTTTTTTTTTGAAACGGCAAATATTAAAACTACTTCTACACTAATTCCTATACAAACTTCTTCGTAAACCACCTTGTTTCTCCACATCTAAACCAACCTTATAACTCCGCCACCGCTGGGGATCGAACCCTGCACCTCTCATTCAGTAACCCAACTCACTAATTCTATCTGTAACTGTTTGTAGCTTGAAAAATATTGATTTTGGCCATCATTCATTTCACTTTTGAGTCCGCACTACTAGCATGATGCCTGCACCACCCTACTTTCCCTACCCAATTCACTTTCTTGAAAGTTTCCATGGCACAAGCGAGATGCTGAGATTCATGAGTACCCATTCTTGCATATCCTCAATCTAAACAAAATACCTTCTTTCTTTGCTTGGGTTTGGCTTCCTAAATCTAAATGTTTCCTGCAGTGTCTTGCTTTGAGTGCTTGTACTACTTTGGTCTCTGTAGAGCCGAAATTGACAATAGAAACAAGAAACCTCGTTCTAAAGGTACAAACGTATGAACTTATTTTTTCTTGAAGAGTATTTTTCACTTCTAATTGTTTTCATAATCCTAACAGGCCACGTTGGGATTTTTCGGTTTACCAAATGATCCTCCTGAAGTTGTCAGTGGACTTGTACACAATCTCATTACTCTTTTATGTGCTATTCTTGTTACAAGGTATGTATTTCTCTCTTGTAGGATTTCAAGTTACTGAACATCTGATTGTGGCTTCACATGCATTTACAATTTTTTTCTGGTATCAAAACTATTGCCATTATGGTCAGAGATACCAGCAGTAGGAATGCATCTTAAAACCTTATGCAGTGGTTCCAATTTCCCTCTCTTCAGAGTTCAGAAAAGCCTTACATTACATTGGCCACACTGTTAATCTTACTAGAAATTTCAGCTGTACAGTCTGTCGAAATTAAACTTTGGAGCTAATAATCATAAATTGAGTTGTATGTGAAAATTAAATCTCTCCTCTGGTATGTAATCCTACTTAATGTGATGAGTAACACAGAACATTGTAACTATGTGTGAAGCCAGGATACAATTTAGTTACGCATGAGGCTCATATTAGTTTTCTGTTACATAGCATAATTTTGCTGTCTCTTTAAATTCCCCTCAGTAGTGTGGGTTTATCCTTACAGCGCATTTGTAGATATTAGATTTATTGCAACATGGGTGGTTGGTATTGTCTCAATGAAGAGAAATTCAACCATTTAGATGAAAGTAATTTGTAGGCAGTGACTTCCAGAGTATCCCTGCTAATGTCTGACATTGACCCATATAGAAGCCATACCCTGTTCTATTTCTTGCTTTTCCAGGGATTAAATGTATGGCTGAGTTCATTTTTTCTGAAGATCTTCACTCATCTTTGTCAATAGAGTAGGTTGCAATTTTCTTTACTTTATCTCCCATCTCACTCAAACTTGGCAAAGATAAATGTATATTGTCAATGCTATGGATCATTGTGTTCACCTTGCTGACTTGCTGCCAACACCGAACCTCCTAGTTTATATTTTGTGGAGAAGAATAATTGGTTTACTGATAAGGTAAACCCATCGTCTGTTTCCCATAAATCGCGTTCTTTATTGACTGGGCCCGCTTCTGCTAACAAACTGTTACACATTTTTTTTCAAAATAATTTTGCTAGGCGGAAATGCTATCATCCCCAAATTATGCCCCGTAATTGCTAATTGCTATCAACCCCACCTAATTTTTTTCCTTCTAAGTTGTACATCAGATATGAAAATTATTATCAAAATAAAATATTACTCAATGTGAAGAAGATGACGAAACAACGAACTATATAGTGTGGTAGTAGTGATAGAATTACTCCCATTTTACTCTTGTGAGGTTGGTCCTTCATTACTGACGTGAACAACTTATGATTTTCATCGTCTTTTGGGAGGCGTTTTTGGTTTTGTGGGTTAGGTTGTGTTCTGGATTAGTTTTTAGTTTGTTGGTTGTTTTAGTGGTAAATGTGTTAGATTTGGGTGTCATTTGATGTCCATCATGTATTTTGATTTGATTAATTGTGAGTGTCTGCAATATCAAAGGGTGAAGGTAATGATTTGGAAGTGGTATAGTATATAATCTAACACCCTCCTCTTAGTGGGACAATGTTCTTTGAGACTCAAGTGATTGAAGATCCTGGAACAGTTTCTTTATTAGTTAGATTAAGGTGTGCAAGTTGCATATTTGAACTAAGGATTCTTGCTTAACAAAAAGAAAAACTAGATTGTGTAAAGGTCATTCAAGGGTGGAAATTTTATTATAAACTTAATCTCTTTGTTACATGTTATGACCTTCTGTGAATGTATAATGATGTGATTTTTTGGGGTTTATATTTCTTCCGATGGTAACGAGTTATTTTTATCAGTGGGGAGGATGGACGAAGTCGCACAGAGCAGCTTTTGCACATTTTGAGACAGATAGATGCATATGTTTCCTCCCCCGTTGAGTACCAGAGAGAGAGAGCTTGTCTTGCAGCGCATGAGATGCTTCTAAAGTTTCGCACTGTATGTGTTAGTGGGTACTGTTTGCTAGGCTGCCAAGGAAGCTGCACTCATTCCAAACAAATCAGTCATTCCTCAAAGTCTAAGTTTGCCAATTTACCATGTTAGCTCCTATAAGATTTTTTTCTCTCTTTTAAAGTAATATAATTATGTCACACTTACGTTTTTGTCTGAATTATCAGATGCATTTGTATCTCCAAGTCGTGATGCTTTATGTCTAGGAGAGAGGATCATGGTTTATCTTCCGCGCTGTGCAGATACAAATCCAGAAGTTCGAAAATCATCTGCTCAGGTTTGACAATTCCACCACCCCACCCCCCCCCTCCCGCGCGACCCGCCTTCCCCACTCTCAGCTTCCGTTGTCTTCTGCATTGGAATTTTGTTTTCTTCTCTCCCTTATTATGCTTCTCGTTATGAGTATCCATTTCAATATTCAACATTGTCCATATTTGCAGATTCTGGATTTATTTTTCAGCATCTCTCTTTCATTACCACGGTCTGGGAATACTGGTTTTGGGCGTGATATTGAATTGTATTACAGTGCTCTGACAGCACTTGAAGATGTTATTGCAATATTGAGGAGTGTAAGTCAACTTATAGCTTTCGTATGTTATTTATTTATGATAGTTTTGTTTGCAAATACATGGAAAAAATGAGTTATGTTCTACTCATGCTTTTTTTTGCATATAGGATGCATCACTTGATCCATCAGAGGTATTCAACAGGGTTGTTTCCTCTGTATGCATATTATTTACTAAAGATGAGGTAAACCTCCAATTTTCTTGCTCTTTTATGAGTTCTTTATGATAATTGAAACTTCACACTTGCATATCCGATCAACTTATCGCCGTCCCTGTTATAGCTTGTTGCAGCCCTACATGTCTGTTCATCAGCTATATGTGATAAGATCAGGCAGTCTGCAGAAGGAGCAATTCAGGCTGTGATAGAATTTATTACTAAGAGGGGAAATGAGCTGAATGAAGCTGATATCTCAAGGTGCAGTTGGACAATTTTGTTTTAGGTGCCACGTTTAGAAGACAGATTTGTCCATGAAAGACAGATTTGTCCATGGAAAACATAGATTGAAAGTCAACTTACTTTCTATGATTCATCAACAGGACGACCCAGTCTTTGCTTTCTGCTTCTATTCATGTGACCGAGAAGTCCCTACGACAAGAGACCCTCAGTGCTGTATCCTCATTAACTGCTGTAATAATTGTATTAGTGTCTTTCTCATATTATGGTGTCACTAGAACTTTTTGGTTTTGCTACTGGCCATGAGAAAGACCCTGAAATTGGTAACCAAAATTTTAACATTATGCCTAGTTTCTTTAACTTGGCCAAGATCTGTTCTCTGGCGGAGAATACTAGCTCAAGAGTTGTTTTTGATGAAGTTTTGGCTGCCGGTGAGAGAGACATAGCTACTAAAGATATATCTAGATTACGTGGAGGGTGGCCAATACAGAATGTGTTTCATGTAAGTATCTTGGAAGTTCCAGATTTTGTGTCATAAACCTAGACATCAATTGTAAAATGTTTGTTTGTTGCTAATTTTTTACTCGTGCATTTGTATCTAGCTTCCATCAGTACCTTATTTCTTTATTCATGCTAGCCTGGGCCTCTGACATTTTATCACATATGGTAGATCAGCAAAATGTGGTTTTGTGTTTCATAGCTTCTTCCACTATTACATATAATCTCATGCTGATCTGGAGATCAAATATTTCATATTGATTTGTTTCTGACGCAATTGATAGTATTGATTTACTGAAGTGCAAAAAAGTCAGGCATACAAGATAACTTCATGTAGCACTGCCATCTTATGTTTTAGATAATTCATTATTAATGCCATTTTGAAGCTGTACCCAATAAACACATAGGAATTGGTTGTTGGCTTTTTTATTCTTTTTCGCTATTTTCATCTGGTGAAAACTCTGATGTAGATCCAAAATATTACTAGTTCTAGTTCACTGTGAGTCATTGGCAACAAGTACTCCTGCATTTTATTCCCTTGAACATTCTGAAAGTGCATGGAGAATGCATGACCAGTTATTTACTTATATGTGCGAGACCATCAACTCTTATCTACAATTGTATGCTGAGAGATATGATTATTGTTTTATGAATCTCTCTGAAAAGTAGCCAGCTCGAATTTTCAGCAAAAAAAGTTCAGTGTTAGATTAAAACATTTTGGCACACAGGTACTTTCGGGTTGATACTTGGTATAATGTTGTTGCCAAACAAAATTTCTATTGCGTCAATAAGCACTTGAAAACTAAGCTATTAAATCCCTCGTTTAGTTGATAAATCTCCTATCTGTTCTATTTAGGAGGTCCATGCCTTGCTATCTGTTCGAGTACCTGTAAACTCCTTTTAGGATTATAACCATTTGCTTTTAGTTTCTTGTATGAGAATATTTATTGATTATACCTTTTTTTTTTTTTTGCTATTTGTATTACTAGGCATTCTCCCAGCATGCAACTCTTTCATATTCATTCCTGGAGCATGTAATTTCCAACCTGAATGATGCCACCATCTCTCAAGGTGATTATGTGAAAGGCGAGAATTCCAACAGTGCTGGGGAGAGTAATCTGGAAGATAATGTGTTGCAAGCTTCTGTCGTAGCTCTTACTGCGTTTTTCAGGTTTGTTTGGAATTTAATAACTTTGCCTATGCCTGTGCCTCTCAGTGACATACAGTTCACTCATGTTGCTTACAGAGGTGGAGGTAGAGTTGGTAAAAGGGCTGTCGAGCAAAGCTATGGTTCTGTGCTTGCTACGCTCGTGCTTCACTTTGGTAGCTGTCATAGTTTTATAAATCCTGGCCAGCAGGAACCATTGCGGTAATGAGGCGCATATATCTTTTGTGTTACAGATTCAAAAGCAATTTTTACCCTCTTACTCATTGTCCATTTACAACTATTGCAGTTCACTACTTGTTGCATTTAATGCATTCTGTGAATGTGTTGGTGATCTGGAAATGGGAAAGGTACATGGACTTTCTGTTAGTTGTGCTCAAGTACTATTAACTACTCTCTCGTTTTCTCAAAAGCTTCCCATTGCTATTGCCGAAGCAATTTTTAAATAATAATTAAAAATAGATAGGACTTTGTAAAAATATTGTTAATTGTGATTTTACTATATGCGTGGTCTAAATTTGAAGTTTGTAACCGTTACAAACTTATTTTGAACTTTTATCTATTTTTAATTATTTTTCTAAAAATCGTTCCTGCAATAGCAATGGAAAGCTTTAGAGAGAACAGAGGAACTATTTAAAGTGGTTTATTAAAAGGAGTACTGCAGATTCTAGCCAGAGACAGAGAGCAAACTGAAGAAGAAACATGGATTACTCTCATCGGGGACTTGGCAGGGTGCATTTCAATAAAAAGGCCAAAAGAGGTAGTTCTCTCTTCTGCTCGGTTTTTGGTATGGACAATATTAAGATTGTGAGGCTCCAGAGTAGCCTTTTGGCAAGAAGTTGCTTGTTGGAGGTCTGTGGTTGCACTTAAAATTGAGCATTACATGTGATTCCTGGAAATGAATGCTGCTGGTGCTGCCTGTTTAAAATATATTCACATGATCTTTGGACTGTGTCCTTCATTTTAAATAATTAAAAGCTAGTTTTGTTCATAACAAACTCATGGGGGAACATAGGAACCCATTAAGTGCAAACTATCCTCGGACATTCTGCATACATACCACTTGATCATTCTGCTATGACAAAAACTAGCTATGTTAACTAAATGTGTATCAAACCTATCTACGTCACAAGTTCCAGATATTACTCTTTGAAATCTGGAGCTTCTACTTCCATAAGGTCTCATTGCCCTACAACAAAAGGAACAGAAGATCCAATGCTAACACATTGCAGATCTTCAACAATAAAATGCCCCAAAACTGAGCTCGATCAATCTAACATCCAATGCTTGGACCAAAACTATAGTACAAGCACATGCCAGCTTTCCATGTGATGAAACCCTAATAGCCGTTGTTCTCTTTACAGATAGGTAATTGCCGGACCAAAAACGATGAGGTGACACTTCCTTTAGCCCATAACTCAACAGAACATTACCACTAGCATCAAGAAATTTAAGGACATATCATGGCCTAATAAGCCATTTTTGTTTGCACTCTTGATGCGCAAGAAGTTTCAGCTAAAGTCATGATCTGTGCATTCTTGTTGTATCCTTTGAACACTCCATTTCTGAACTCCCAAGAAGTTTTAGGCACAATTATACGCAAAACAATTTGCTTCAGTCCTTGAGTATCTCTAAAGGAAACAAAGCATAAATGAAGGAAGAGGAGCAAAAGTATCGGGTAATTTAAGAACAAATCATACATACCTAAGAGGTCATTTTTGTTTGTCCCCTTGATGCACAAAGTATGAGGTTCTCTCGAGCAATTTAATCTCAAATCATGACCTGTGCATTTTTTCATGTGAGCACTCCATTTCTGGAATGCCAAGAAATTTAAGACACCCATTGGCAGGGCATTTGGCTCCGGTCCTTGAGTTCTCTATTAGGCAAAACAACACACAACACCAGAGTATATAACAAAACATGCCGCTTATGTTTTAATGGCATCATATGATTGGTGATTATTATGTGTTTATACTGCTTATCTTGAAAGAGAAAAAAGATCGTCCAAGGCATGTTGACAGTGACAAGATAATAGGTGTAAACACATCTAACTATAAGTCTTCGAATCGTTTAAGATGATTCTTTGCCACTGTTCCTCACTAACTGTCCAGGATCTTTTATTTTATTTCAGCGAGAAATTATGCTTCAGTTGTTTACACTCATAATATGAATATTGATATTGAGTTGACTATTGTTTGTGAGTGGATTTTCTCCAAGACTACCATTTTGCTAATAACCCCCAGCCCCCTCCTTGCAGGTCCCTGTAATTTTGTCTCCTTTCGGCTATATTAAGCGAAATTAGCATAAGCTATTCGAGTTTTATGTAGGTGATTTGCTGAATATAGATGCAAACACAAACCAGCTAGCTTATTTTTTATTAAAAAAATAAGCTACCTGAACTAATTTATCAAATTACCTAGCAGCTAGCTTATAAGCAACCAGTTACGTAACACACTTATTCCGGAAATACACTCATCAAGCTGATAAGCTAGTGCCAAACAGAGCTTTCATCAACTTCTATCTGAATTCTTCTCCATTTGCTACTTGATCTGCACATCTCATTATTGGCTTGCCCACATATTTCTCACTGTCTGTTCCTAATCGATGTGCAGGTTCCTGCAATATGTTTGATATTAAGTAAATCACTGGATCGACACCAAAGATATATGAGGGAAGCTGCAGCTGCTGGATTGTCAGAGTTTGTTCGGTTTAGGTAACATTTAGACTTATTGCTGTTTCTGCCTGATTTACGGAAAACATTGATGTCAATTTACCATTGCCATTTTCACATTGATATCGCATAATTTTACTATTGGGCTCTCTTCAAGATTTGACAACCAAGCGCATGTAATTGGTAAGACGCTTCCCTTCGAAATAGGACAGGTGTGCATTGGGTTAAATATCCAGTTGCATTACGAAAAGAAAAAAGAAAAAGAAAATTACTATACTAATGCCATTTTATTATCATTTTATGTGGAACTGTGTTTTAGAAGGCACAAGGCAGGACGTTATCCATGCCTTAGGGTGAGGCTTAAGCCCTAATGCACAGAACGTATGCTCCACGGTTTTTTTTTTTCATGTTAAAGTAGATATAAATTATAAATATGATACGTAAAGTTAAGAGTTTATTGCTTTCCTCTCATAATAAATTTTATAGCCTTCTATTCATCATCAGATTTTAACAAATAAGGAACATTGGAATTTACTGAGTAAGTCGCAAATCAATTCTTGTAATTAGGTTCTGACTTATAACGATCATTATTGACTGCAGTAAAGATTAATCGCTGTACTGCAGTCCATTTCATCGGTGTTTAATCTCTTTGACTTGTAAATTAATTAGGTTCTGACTTATAACGTATCAGTTTGTTGATACGTTTCTGTAAACCTAGTGATACAAATGCTTCTAATTTAGAGTGACATGCTAAAATTTCCAGTCGATACCAATGCTTGCTACCATATTCACTACAACCCCAGTACCCGGTTTCAGATGGATGTCATTTATGTAGTGTTACTCAACCAAGGTACCTGTGTTTTGAATTGGTATCCAAATTGGTGCCAATGGATTACTAGTAATAATAGGATACTATGGTCCATCAATGGATAGTAGAACCTGGTGGTGGTGCGAGGAATTGGCATCATGTAAATAGAGAACAGGCATGCAGAGAGATAAGAAGAGGACCATAAACTAGTATTACTGGAGAATGAAAGAGAAGACTATTTAAACTGGAGTGAGAAATGAAATCTTTTACTAAAATAAGATGTTATAATTAGGCAACTGTTTAGTTTAGTAGTTAATGTATACAGTATAATTTTAAAAAAGGTTAACCTTGTCCAATCAGCTTTCAAGTTGAGGCTGGGAGTAATATATTTGGGCCTCATAATAATTGTTTTTTTATACTTTCTTAGAGTGCTGAATCGGAAATGCATTAATGCAACAAATTGGGGTGGGGAGATATAAACACTTCTTTGTGGTGTTAAATATTTTAAACATCCTCAGACAGAATCTTGCAAGATTGGTGATAGTAACAGATAGCTATGCTTCCTGGCGTGCTATCCAAATCATTAGCTAATTTCTTATGCTAAACCTTATCCAAGGTAAACTAAATCTTAATTAATGTGCTCATCCACAAATTCGTGTATTTGTCACATAATTTATATATTAGTAGATATACTGACAATTTATGGATTACTGACATTGATAATCAACTTACGGATTATCAACATGTGCTGTTAAAGAAGGCTTCCTTACATGAAGTCCCTGAACCATGGCCAGGATTGCTCCAGTTTATTCGTAAAAAATGTTCATGTGACTTGTGGTGAAACTTTATAATTCTTTGGTGTACTCGTGCATTCAAATATATTTGACTATTTGGTTGACAGAAGGGAGGTTAAGGTAATCATTATAACTTGTACTCCCTCTGTCCTCAACTCAACATCCTGGTTTCCTTTTTGTTTGTCTCAATCTCAATTTCCCATCCCTAAAATGGAATCATCTCTCTTATTCTATTCATTCTCTCTTACTTTATTTACTCTCTCTCTCTCTCTCTCTCTCTCCCCCACACACACACACTTTAATCTTTCTTTCTTTTCTCATTCTTCTAATTATTTATATAGTCATACTGTTAATCACCTTGCCAGCTCACCAAGAAGTTGAAATTGGGACGGAGTATAATTTTATTAGTACTCCCTCCGTCCCGATGATAAGCCTACGTTTGCTTTTTGCACGGTTTATAATGAATGGTTTTGTTTGGTAGTGTTATATTAATTTTGTAAGTAAACGTGGGGTAGTGGTTTAAAAGAGTGTGAGATATGAGTGGAGATAAAGAAGTGTAAAAGTGGGGTCCATATTTAAAATAATGTAGATGGGATGTGGGGTACTTTCCAAAAATGGAAACGTAAAGAATTGATTGGGACGTCCAAAAAATGAATACGTAAAGAATTGGTTGGGACAGATGAGTAATTGTTTGTACAATATATACCAACTTTTTCAATAAAAGCTCAAGTTTCTTACTTTTACTGAAAACTTTTCATCATCAACTTTTATCATTCTGCAGTGATGGTTTTGGTAATCTCTTGGAACAGATGGTTGAAGGACTGTGCCGACATGTTTCTGATGAATCTCCCACTGTCAGGCGCCTTTGTTTAAGAGGCCTTGTACAGGTAAGTAATTGCACACCTCATTAGTAAAACTCTACTACCCCCAGAATCCATACTGATGACATTATTGCTAGAAATCAAAACTCAGAAGCAGTTTTGGAGAATCAATGAATTTTTCTGGAAATCAGAAGTAAACATTGCTTCCTGAACTTTTAGGCATCACCCAGCTATCTTTCTTTGGTATCACATTTTATCATCTAGCCATTACTTACTTGCACATTTTGCAGATGCCATCGGTTCATGTAGCCCAGTATACTACTCAAATTCTCAGTGTGATAGTTGCTTTGCTTGATGATCCAGATGAATCAGTTCAGCTAACAGCTGTATCATGTTTGCTAACGGTGAATCTCAGTGTCAGTTATTTTGATCATTAAACATCCCCATTCCCACCCCCAACTACCACCACCGCATGCATACATGATTAAGAAGAAATAGAAAGAGAAAGAATTTGTTTCTTTTTTATAATTTCAGTTTCTATTTGGATAACTAAAATTCACCTTTATAGGTTCTGGGGTCATCGTCTACGGATACTGTTGAACCCATTTTGCTTACCCTTTCCGTTCGGCTTCGTAATCTTCAAGTAAGTTTTTCAGTATTCACGTAAAGACCTTTATATAAATGTATTAAATGTTATAGCTTTACCTTGTAACAGATGTGCATGAATGCAAAAACTCGAGCAAATGCATTTGCAGCATTTGGAAAGCTAAGCATCTATAGTAGTGGGCCACACCATGATTCATTTCTTGAGCAGGTTTCTTCACCACTCTAGTCTTGTAGGCATCTTTGATTACTACATTTACTATTTTATTTTATTTAAATTATCAAGAGTCCTATAAAATGTGAACAATGACTAAATGTATGCTATTGTGTGAACAATGACTTTAATGAAGCTGTTCTCAGCAGATAAGAAGTCGAGGTTGGTGCTAATTCATGTGTATGTCCGATTTGGAGTTCCCTGACCGAGCATTTGTGCCAGTACCCTAAATTCATTTGAATCCTATCTTTGATAGGTGTTATTGGTGCAGAGAACTTACAATGACTAAGCCAGGTAGATAGGTTAATGGACAAAAGGTGATCCATCACCTTCTTAGAATATTGCAAGATGTCAATGAGGTCACAGGACGCCCTCTTTCAGATACCTCCTTGGGCCTTTTCCCTCTTCCTTTTATCAACAAACTCGACTCTTTCGTATGCCCTTGATGGCAGGCTGATTGTGTCTTGACCCTCATCCTTTTTTACCTTTTCCCAGTTGATGACCAATGCATTGAGTATAGGAAGTGAACCTTGGATAAATATTCCCAATTATGTTCACCTGTTGCACTGTTGAAATACTCGTTTGCTGCAGAAATAAAATAGTAGAATCTACCCTCTTTGTGGACAATGCCAAGGAGATGGGAGCTTAGGCGAGGAGGCATCGTATGGACGGCGAAGAAAAGGAATACTATATGCTTTGAAAATGATTTATGGCTGAACATTATGACTCATCCCCTCCTGCTATGTCTGTTTATTGTTATATCCAAATTCCAAAAATATCCCTACCATAAATCACTGAAATATATAAAATACTGTTGAGAAACTCTTTTTCTAACCTAAGAATAGAATGTCATTTACTTTTTCATTTAAAAGGATTTCAAGACTATTTAATATAGTGTCTATTGATCAATTAATTTTGTTCTATTATTTTGCATTTGTACAACTACTGCAATGGTTGATTCAAGAATTTTATGGTTCGTTATTTTATCAGGTTCATGCTTCCTTTCCACGCTTGGTGTTACATCTTTATGATGATGATCCTGGTGTTCGGCGAGCTTGCTTGGTAAAATTTTGGCAGCTTTGCTCATAATTCCTGCTTGAAATATGTTTGCTTTTTTAACTTTCTTTTATTTGTTTCCTCTTAATTCAAAGAATACTTTCAAGTCTGTTGCTCCTTTGGTGGAATTTGCAAGCACACATTGGTTCAGTTCTGATCATAGGTACTTGTGAATTTTCATCCAAAGCTAATTGAATTTCTTTTTATGTACAACATTATTGTTTACTAAACTTCTGCATCAGAGGTGACTATGAAGATTTTCTCCGAGACCTAGCTAGGCAATTTGCTCAGCACATGTCTTCGAGGGTTGACACTTACATGGCATCAATAATACAGGTCTCTTTTATTTTACACTCTTTTTGTTTCACCGCATTAGTAATGTATTGCCATGATTATTCTTTGTTGAAAATATCTAGAGTTGCCAGTAGGCTAGAGCTGCTAGATAACTGAATCGCATTCACTTAATTTGAACGTTTCCTAACTCATCGCCTATACGAGTTGGGTATCATATTGTTCTGTGGTCTTGAGTTATCTGGTTCCTCTCTAGTACGCTCCAGACGGTCAATGGTGGAATATTTTTTATTGTTTTGTGTATAAGGGATAGAATAGGATACAGCAGTACATTGCTTCCATCTAAGTACTGAATACCTTTTTGTCTTAAAAGGTGTTGAGATTCAAAATCACCTGGTGATTTAGTATGAATGTGTACGATATCATGAATGTCTGTATCATATGAGTGAAATTTGTTATCGAAGGAACATGATGCAAGTTGCCAATGAAACTTGAGCTTGACCTTTTGTGTGGGTTTTTCTTTTAGTTTCGTGTTCTTGGTTTAGTGGTTGCTTGACCTGTTGTTAGTGGCTAGAATATTGACTGTTGCTTTAACTGTTGACTGTAACTGTGTAATATTGTAATGATTATATCCATTTTTGTCGTGAAAAGAAACACCGAGAAGAAGAAACATAAATATGAGAAGTGTTTTAGATTGAAAAAATGACTGGTGTAGATATTCTTTCTTAGCTAATCGATGATGAATGTGCAGGCCTTTGAGGCTCCGTGGCCCATAATCCAAGCAAATGCAATTTATTTATGTAGCTGTGTAATTGCTTTCTCAAATGACCAACATATTGCAGCCCTTTACCACAACCAGGTGATCTTTTTTCTTTCTCTAAGCTTCACTCAACCGAAATTCTTTACTGGTTACAATCTAGATGGGTTGGGAAGTTAACATTCTAGCCTTATGTTAGGTATTCGGGTTGCTGGTTGCAAAGATTAGTGGATCATTAGACGCAATTGTCAGAGCAACGTGCTCATCGGCTCTAGGTCTATTACTGAAGTCAGCAAATTCAAGTTCATGGAAAGTTGCAAGGCTTGATCCAGCAAATTCAGTGCAGACAGGTCGTGAACTTGAATCTCCGGGAAAATTCTGATGTATAAGGATAGGAGATCAGCAGATGGCACTACTAGCCACATGCTAGATGAATTGTGCAACGTGTACCTAATTTTCGAAGCATGTATAGGTGTGAGGTAAATGTTTTGTATATGCTCGATCGAATGTGAAATGTAAATGTAATTTTGTGACATTTGCAGGCTTTAGGGGTGATATGCTGCTGTACATGTACATTGCTATCCCACGCTGTTTATATGCTTTAGTTGGTTTGTAGATCAATTTTGTGGGATTCATACCACCCGTCGTTAAAAGTTTCAATGTTTTTGTGCTTGTGTTTTATGGAGAGAATACTATATGTGAATGAACAATGATAAAAAGAGATTAATTCCTCCAGCTTTTAATTATTTCATTTTATTGCTTTCCGCCACTTTTTTAACTTATTTGGGTTTTAGGATCACTTAGCTGATTCTAGCACAACCCAGTTAATACAGAATTGCTTTCCAAATTTTGGACACTTGTTGCATCAAATTTACAACGGGACCTTACAGGCCAGTGCCTCTTTAGGTCGATAATTATGTTTAAGTCTATCATTTATATAGTTAAACGTAATATACCGCATCTCATAGGGGAATGTGTTTGGAATTAGAATTCGGGAATTCCCGATTGGGATTTACTGAAACTCTCGATCCCGAACTCCCATTTATAAGTTTGGGATGATTGGGATTGATTATATATATATATATATATATATATATATATATATATATATATATATATATATATATATATATATATATATATATATATATATATATATATATATATATACTTCTCCATTTCATTAATAACTTACTAGAATTCTATTTTGGCAGTTCTCTACGAACTTCTTAACCCAAAAATATGGAAAAAAATTCAACCCACTTACCAATTTTTTATTATTTCTCTCTTCTTTTTTATAACTAAATTTTCACTCTCTGTCGTACTTTATCACCATTTCACAATTAAATACTTATACAAATCAATTCTTTAATATTATTCCTTAAAATTGGTAATTTGCACTTAGAAAGTAACTAAAAAAATGGAGAAAGTATATATATATAGAGTTTACATACAAACAGTTTACACTACTAATCGGCATATTACATATTTCCACCAAATTACATACACTACTACTCCATGTCTGGTTAACCCTAAAGTCTACAAAAAAATGAGATTCAATTCAAAAGCCAATGTTCTCGCGTCCGTAATCAAATAACTCAGTTTCTTCTCAGTTTGGTTACATTAGGAACAGGCAACCCAGCTCATGGAAAAATCAATGAAGCTGCAAGAAAGTGGGGAATAAACAGAAGAAATGTCAACAAAATATGGAGGAAAGCAAAGCGACAAATTGTTGCAAATTGGCCAGTTTATTTAAGAAGCTAGATGAGAGGTTCAGGGAGGCCAAGTTCCAAAATCCAAATAGACAAAGCAATTGTGATGTCAACTGAGCCAAAAAATCGAAAGACCATCACAAGACTCTACAAGTCACTAAACGCGAACGGAATCCACATAGTCAGGAGCACAGTCGGGAAGTATGCATTGCAGGGAATTTTCAATCCTCATACAAACACTATAAAGCCTAATTTGACAGCCCACAAGAGCTACTAAGGTTGAAGTTCAGCTTAAGGGCATTGCAAGTTGATAAAATTCTTAATGTTGTGAAGTTTAAAAGCATGAAGACAACTATCCATATCGATGAGAAATTGTTCTATATTTCGCAAGCAACATCAAGATATTATATGGTCGAAGGAGAAGAACATGTATACAGATCAGCTAAATCAAAAAATCACATGACACGAGTTATGTTTATTTGTGCAGTTGGCAGACCTCACTATGCATCTTGCGGAGAGCTAATATTTGATGGTAAAATAGGCATGTACCCACTCACTTTACAGATATCAGCCAAGAGGAAGAGTAAGCACAGGCCAAGGGGAACATTAGAAACAAAAGTCATCAGTTCTGTGACTAGAGAGGTCTATAAGTCATGCTTGAACAATGAGGTAACAAGAAATCACTTCATATCTATTCATATGCTTAGAATAAATTTAGTCTAGCTTAATTTGATTTTATTCTCTTATCATTACACATGTATGCAAATCACAGTACTTTAGTATCTCAAAGTGTATGTATAGTTGTGTAAGTGTTGAACCAAAACATTTTGAACATGTAAACTGTAAATACACCTCATTCTCCTACATGGAATCCATCAGCTAATTTATATGTACCTGCAAAATTACAGTAGCAACATGATCAATTAAATATGTAGAGAAGACAAGAGTTCATACCAATATCCATCTATAACACCTTGATGCATATTATACCATCAATCAAGGCAAAATGGCTTGCTAATGCAAGCAAGGACATTATTTACAACAAGACAATGCAAAGCCTCATATTTCAAATGAAGATCCATATTTTAGAAGGGCTGCATCAGCTGATGGATTCAATATTAACCTTGTTAATCAACCAGCTCAGTCTCCGGAGTAGATTCCTGGGCGAACCCTTTAATGGTTGTCCCAGCAAGGACAACGAGAATGACCGCAGAGAACAAGGCGGGAAATTTTTGGAGAGCTACAGTAATTACAAGCTTAGCTAGTGTCATGCCTCTAGTAGCAGGAACACCTTGTGCGAAAGAAAAGATGATTCGTCCTCCTCCTGACATGAGTGCCCAAAAAACATCTCGAAGTTATGGCCAGGGATGTTATATATATAGTTGTGGAAGTTTTGGATTTCACTCGCCAAACAAATAAACAATAACTATGTTGCTTTTCATGTTGGATTAGTTGTTGATTTCCATTCCTCATTAGTTAATGTTTCGATTATGATTACTATTGATGAAAAATGTGTTGAATTTTTATATTAATAGCAAAATATTGAAAAAACATATATTGTGCATTTTGTATAAAATAACTTTTATTTTGTCTTAAAAAAGCAAAAATTAAAGATGGAACCCCGAATTTCCGCCCAAACCCGTCCAGAATCCCGAAATATTCCGACATTGTTTAGGGAGGGATTGGGATGGCAAAAGATTATCCCGATCTCGAAATTCTCAGTCCAAAATCCCGAAATCTCGTATATCCCGCCCATCCCCAGCCCTAAAATCTCGGTTGTTATTTATGTGTAAGTATAAAGGGGTCGAAATGTAATAAAGAACTTTTTTGTACCCAAAACGTATATAACTTGTTACCTATGATAATGATGATATGACAAACTACTGAAATTAAGTGACCATTTGATGAGCAATTCATGATGAAATGTTTCCATATAAACTACGGTCAAACTTTGTAAAAAAAGTCAACGATACAGCATCATTGGATACATCATGGAAGAAAACTGTTTAATAAGCTGATAAGTTCGACTAACGACGTCACTAACCCACCATTTAATCAAGAACAAAAATAATCCTCCTGTTTCTTCTAAGATCAGCCAAAGATAATAATTTATTAAAAATATTAAAGTAGCCGGCCGGGACCGGATCTTTAACATTTCAGATACTAAAAAAATTAGCCAACTTATCAGCTCTCAATTTGATCATCAATTTAATCAACCAGCGATCGGTTCGGGTTTGCCAAATATAGCCTTTTATGTGGATGACAAAGCTTCTAAAAAGATAGTGAATCAGGCTTCACAAATTTGTTCTCTTGACTTCTCAGCTCTTGGAACAACATTTTCAAACTGAAAATTAACCTGCAATAGTTCATAAACTGTGCTAATAACGACTTTGATTAATCAAAGTAGTGACTGCATATCACTTGTACCTGCCTATAAATGTGTGTGTCATCAACAATTTGACAGTCACAAAATGAAGACTAGTACTCCATCCCTCCTGTTTGTACTCATCAATCTTCTTCTGATCCTTCCTTGCTTCTCCACTGCCCCTGATGACTTTCTCCTGTGTCTATCCGCCAACACGTCCGCCATTTTCGACCTTATTTACACACCAGACAACGCATCCTACTCGACCCTTCTCCAGTCATCCATAAGAAATCTACGATTCACATCCGCCTCAACACCTAAGCCACTAATCATCGTGACGCCAGTACACGAGTCTCAGATTCAAGCCATCGTGCGCTGTTCCAAACAGAACAGTTTACAAATCAAAACCCGGAGCGGAGGGCATGACTATGAAGGACTCTCCTACACATCCCAAGTCCCATTCGTAGTCGTTGACCTGATCAATCTTTCTGAGATCAAAATCAACGTCAAGCAAAAATCTGTGTGGGTTGAATCCGGTGCAACTATCGGACAGGTGTACTATATGATAAGTGAAAAGAGTAGAGAGCTTGCGTTTCCATCAGGAACCTGTCCAACTGTCGGGGTTGGCGGTCACTTTAGTGGAGGCGGGTATGGAACGCTATTGAGAAAGTACGGTCTTGCAGCTGATAATATCATTGATGCACGCTTGATAGACGCCAATGGGGATATTCTTGACAGAAAATCAATGGGAGAAGAGCTCTTTTGGGCTATCAGGGGTGGCGGAGGAGCAAGTTTTGGAATTATAACCGCGTGGAAGATAAATTTAGTACCCGTGCCAGAGACGGTAACCATATTTTCTGTCATCAGGACGCTGGAACAAAATGCAACAAAGCTCGTTCACCAATGGCAATACGTTGCTCCAAATCTTCCTAAGGATTTGTACATTGGAGTTGCTCTTCAGAGAGTCAACTCGAGCAACTCAGGCAACATAACTATACAAGCAACGTTCAATTGCTTGTTTCTTGGTAGGGCAAACAGACTTGTCAAACTGCTACGGATGCGGTTCCCAGAACTAGGCGTCGACAGGGAAGATTGCAATGAAGTGAGTTGGATTCAATCCGCACTTTCATTCGGTGGTTATGATCCTCTAACGGAATCTCCAGATGTCTTGGCAAGTAGAGTTCCTCTATTGAGACTCTACTTCAAGGCAAAGTCAGACTACGTGCAAGAGCCTATATCGATTACCGGGTTGGAAGGGATATGGAAACTGCTGTATGAAAGAGAAGGAGATACGGGACTTGTTCTTTTCACCCCATATGGTGGAAGGATGAAAGAAATCACGGAATCTGCAATACCGTTCCCACATAGAGCTGGCAATTTGTACATGATTCAGTACCTGGTGTTTTGGGAAGAACCTGGTGCAGAAGCAACACAGAGGCATGTAAGCTGGATCCGACAATTGTACCGTTACATGGAGCCTTACGTTTCCAAGTTCCCAAGAGCTGCATATATAAACTACAGAGATCTTGATATAGGTGTCAATAACGAAGGAAACACAAGCTATGCACAGGCTAGTTCTTTCGGAGTTAAGTACTTCAACCATAATTTTAACAGATTAGTTCGGGTGAAAACTATGGTTGATCCAGTTAACTTCTTCAGGAACGAGCAAAGTATTCCACCTTTTCATTTAGTGCAGCGTATGTACAGAAAATAAGTGTTACAGTGATGTAAACTGAACGATGCACCTTGTAATTATAGAAGAAAGAATAAGTGTGACAAGTTATCCAACTCGAAACGGACTCCTTGTTGGTGCAGTCTCAAACGGCAGTTAACAAATTCTTCCATACAAAACTCAAAAGCTACATGCAGCATCTTTTTCACCTCTCCTTGCAAATCTGACCATGGCTACCTACGACATATATCATGGTGAAATTGAGAGATTCAGATAACCATTCTCAGTAAGTCAAAGCTTAGGATGGGGTTTCTCCAGTTTTTTCTGGAATACCTGCACCCTATAACCAAACCCGTGCGCAGCCCTAGTTAAAGACTACGCATTCACGTCCTAAGAGCATAGTATATACATTATATCCATCATATCAATAAGAAGAGAGTTTGATATACAAACAGGCAACAGCCTTTACTAGCGGATGAGAACCAAAAAAAACTAAAACCTACAATCTTTAATGATTAAATTATAAATCAGCGCCGACTACTTTGTACAATTCAACCGTTTCTAGGTGATTCCTTCCTACTCAGCTCAAAAATGTTATGAAATTAATATGAATAAACAGAAGGTAAATTTACACCAAACAATGAGGCCAGATAGCTCAAATGGACCTGTTCTGTGTATCACTGTAAGGGAGCATCAGATTCTGCTTCATTCTCTGGATCAATTATTCTGCACTTGGGGACTGTTCTTTCTAACATAGATGTTCCCTTAAAAGTTATCATCTGCCAACAGATTCGCCGGTAATCCAAAAGCTGCAAGATGGAGGGATCAACTTGCAGTGACTGGTAAATGTATAAGATACTCTACATACGCTAGAGTAGAAAAAACACATAGCGGTTGATTGATTGTGTACCTGTTCTCTTGGTATCTTTCTGAATCCAAACTTCTCAGTCCAGATTGACGTTGCCTCATCAGTTGCTGGGAGCACGAAGTTTTTCACATTCAAGAAAGCAAGCAGCTTCTCGATGCATGAAAAGAGGGTTTGGAAGTATCCCTGCAAAGGCCATTCACATATGTAAGACTCAACTCATTACGGAAGATTAACAATACGAGTTCTCCCTACTTGAATATTTCAGAAAACAAGCGCTATATGCTGATTATAAGTGAACAATAAACATTTAAATTCTAATCCAGAATCGAAAAAATCATGTGCCAAATTCACTAGATACAGTATGGTGTCGAAAATTTGGTTGGCAGAAGATTATACTTTGAGTTACTTCATTTCAAGTAATTATCCCAGGACCATTTGGCATAGATGGTAAATAGCAAATAGCATGGTTCTTAAACTTATTTCAACATGAAGTAATTTTACAAGCACATTATGCATGTCAAATGTTGTTGATGAATAAACATAACTTACCTTCCCTTGATTACCAGTGCGTGTAGCAGCCAACGGAAGTTCAGCTATTTCTTCTCCAAATATTCGAATAATCCCAGCAGATACAACTGTTGAGCTGCAAGATGGGATAATAATTTTATACAATACTAATCTAAATTATCAACAGCAGTGAATAAAATAAAACATAGCTAGTATGGAGAAATAAAGTCCTCACTTCACTGTCAACAATGCACAATACATGCCACTGAAGTCTTGGCCTCTTATATTCCTCCTGTCAAAGTGAACATTACATCAGAAAATGGAATCCCATAAATGGAATTATTGGTAAAAGCGGTCAGGATAGAGATGACAGTTTCTAATGTACCCGTAAACCATGGATGGAATGAAGTCACGCCCAGTTTCTGAATCAACTATTGGGTCAAACGAATCCTGCAACGAAAGCAATACATATAAAACAAATAAGTATACGAATAAGAAAACAAGGTATGAATCTCTGTAATATCTACTTTCTAATGCACAATATAGTAAGCAAAGCAAATATGTGACAAAAAGTTCCATGAAACATTAGAAACTTGAAAGCCAGAAACAGTGCAAATATTGTACTATTAACTCCAGTGACCACTTATATTATTTAAAAAAAAAAAAAGAAGAAGAAGAGTAAAGTTCAAGATAGACAGCGTTTCATCCGGCAATTCTTACATGGAATATAGCAACGGCTTGCGACAGCAACACTCTAGTTTCACGAGATCTAATTTTTCCATTCAAAAGCCTCCACGTCACTTTGACATTAGTATTATCCACCTGACTACTTTCTGCTTGCTTATTCCTCATAGCATCCAAGGAAGAATCTGGGAGCTTCTCTTCACCAGCGCTGAGCAAAGTCTGCAGCGCAGAATAGATTCGCTTGCAACTTACCGAACAGAACCATTTTCCTTTCGGGAGTTCCTGTAGCAGGGGCAAAACACATTTACAATCTAACCATTTGAAATTTTGAATAATGAATGTTCTATCAAATCTACATAGGAGACAACATGCACACACCTTTAGTTCAGCCATCTTGCTTTTTTTAAGACAGCCAACATGATATTCCTTTTCGCACTGAGAACAGAAAGATGTGATATCAAATTGTGGGCATATTGCTCTGCGTGTTTCGTTTCACTCTAAAAGAATAACATGTACCAATAAAAAGTTAACGACAAAAACTGAAATACCTGATCACACAAGATAACAGTGCGTGGACCAAAACCTGTTTTGCTGAAATCATAGCCTCTGCCAATAATAAAAATAAAAAAATAAATTAAAAAAAATGTATATATAAAACAGATCATTAGCTTTTAACAGTCTCTGGGCCTAATACTCAAGTACCAACTCGTACTCCACCGGGAAATATAATGTATGCATGTTACCTGCAGATTACACATGCTATAACTTCAGCTTCATCTGGGTTCTTGACAATTCGTATGCAACGATTCGTAATCTGTTCTATTGGATCAATACCCGACACCCTCCCAGCCGCAACAGCATTTGCATTATTATGAACAAAATTTTCCCTCTGAAACATATTCTGGCAATATGTGCAAAACCATTTGCCACGAGGGATACTGGACAGGGATGCACACTCTGCAAAATGCCATGTATAAGTTGCACATCAGTTATGTAAAGTATAGCACTTTGTAGAGATTTTCCTGAATGATATAGTGTTTTGAGCAAGTAAATGGATGGAGAACAGAATCTAAGTAACAAAAGTGCTTCTTCACCTTTGTGAAAAGCCCTTGGACATCCATCACAAAGCACAAGTTTACCACCATCTGCACAAATGATGCACAAGTCATCATTCTCTTTCGAAGTAAGCTTCCGTCCTGGCCCTTTTAACAGGGAAACAGCGTATTCGTGCAGGGACACCCCGTTAGATGTGTAGATATACATATAGCTGCAAAAAGATACAAATAGACATCAGGATTAAAAATGTGAAGATAGACAATGTTAGATGTTAATTATATTTTAAAAGGCAAAAAGAAACGCTCACGGTTTCCGCCGGGAAGCCCAACCAGCATGTGCTTCAAATGTAGATGGACTGACCTGATAATAAACAGGCAGACACATCAATGTATGAACTACAGAAACAAGTTTTATGACAAGAAAACAACTAACAATCGTACCAGAGTGCTACAGCATCGACATATTATTCCTGATCCCATTTTGTAGCCATCACGCAATTTCTAACAAACAGACAAAATTAATTTACAATTCTGAAATAGCAAGAATAAAGTAATACAACTATCATCTAATCTGATTCACCTTGCCATTAGAGTAATAGGAAACTTCAGTGCCATCAGGTAACCCACCAGTCTCAAAGACAAGCTTGTGCATCGTCTGATCTCTGAGTAGAGTAGCACGAGACTATAAAGATACTGTGGTATGCTTAACAAAGAAAACTATAAATGACACACAGGTCATATAATATCTTATCACAGAGCAAATTAATACCCACTTTTTGGTAATCTTCCAGGGACTCTTTGATTGGGCACTAGATACAGATGGAGATCCAACATTTAATTTTGACATCCTGAAATGCCAAAGTGAAATATATATATAGAAATTGTCCATATGCAAGTGTGAGAAAGCGAGCAGAGAGTGGTGGTTTGACAAAAAATAACCTCTTTACCTATTTTTTCTACTTAAAAATAAAAAATGAAAAGCCAAAACCATGATAAAAGCTGCTTGAAAGTTTCATGCAGCACCTTTTCGGCCAAGTTTTGAATTTTGAACAGTGAGATATGGAGAGAATTAAAGTTTGAAGCACACTTGAATTCAACAATGTAATTCCACAATATGCAACCAATAGTCATGATATGATTTTATTCAATGACAATGCATAATTAGTAAACTAAATATAGTTACACTGACATATTCTCTAGTGTGTGTGTGCAATATATATACATAAAAGAAGGTAAGAACACCAACTTCTTTTTCACGATTCTCTTTGTGGTCTTGTTTTTCACTGATCCATGCAAGGACGGACTGCTGTTAGAAACTAGATCTGATGATCTGGAATTTCTCACAGGAGCACTTTTTGGTGACTTAAGGATAGAAGCTGATTCTGATAGCCTAAACATTAAAAAGAGAAGCATATCAGATATGGGAAGTTCAAGAATTTAGTTGCATCCATTCACTTCATTATGTTAGTGAGTTATAAGAACTACAATAACTTTACCAAGTAGAATATGCACTTAACCCACATTTTTGTTACACTGGAGAGGCCCTTCTTTCTTGATAAACGCGAGGATGTTCTTGCTGACGGTGTTTCACTAGCCATCAACTCTGAGTGCCTGGAGGGAGGAAGAAGAGTGGCTATTAATTTATTTCTCAATTGCGGGTAGGGAGAGAGTAAAAGAGTAAGATATCAGTTTATCAAGATGCAAACTTTCTCTTTTTCCTTCCCCGGTGACCCTTCTTTTGGGGGCTGTTATGCACTTCACCATTTTCAGTCATTGTTAAGCCTAAAAGTGGCTCCAAGGGCCTGAAATTTCCAAAGTAAAGGGTATGAATATAAAGTTAGTAGTATAAGCAAGTACTTTAAAGTGCATATTATCCTCCTATAATGTGGCCTAGAGGGGATGACAATACAGTCAACTTTGTCAATTACACCACAGAACACAACGTCAACTAGTGTTTATCCAACAATTTACTTTCATCATTTGTCAATGTCAAGTTGTACAACATTAAACAGTTCAGAAAAAATAAGCTGGAGTTCCTGAGCAATCCACAGCAAACCAAAATGAGATGGGACAAAACAGATAACAGAGGCAGTGATAAAGACAGACTACCTAGATTTCAAACATTCTGGATCAATTTCTGAATTCAGAATGATCATGCAAGAATCACAAAGTTGCTCCTCTTTCCCAGCTGACGTTGCGAGAAATGAACCTATAAACAAAACATACAAAACATTTTAATTACAGCAAACAGACAAGAAAAAATGTGGTCAACTCCAAACTCACCCTCACAGTTCCGGCAGAACACGGGTTCTTTTACAGGCAAAGGGCCTACAAAATTTTCTATCGTTTCCTCTAGCGTCTTTACCGAAGATTTACGACATTCTTTGACAACATCAAGAAGACTTTTCCCGTTCTCTAAGCAAATATACTGTGATGCACGTCTATATGCTTTACAGGCATGGATCTCAAATTGACAAGGTGGAACTATCTGTAAAATCAAAAACAAATATATATAAAAATTAAATAAGCGGTCAACATCCTTGAGACATGCTAGACAACCAATATGCACCATGAAAAACAGTAAACCTTGATGGCTTGACTAAACAATGAAACCTAAAAAGTAGAGTACTCACCCTATTTCCCTTGCATGTGCTGCAGGAACACAAAATTCCATCATCTTTAATGGTTCCACGTAGTCGAAATCCCTATAAATATGAAATAATTAGGTCAACCATCTTAAACAAATATCAGTTATCACACAGGCAATGCCGACATCACTTTACAATTATATGATAATAATAGTAAGCAAGATAACTCTAGAGATCCATGTGTCAGATAGATCCAGCTTGATTTGCTTTATCATGTGTCTGCCATATAATATGGACAAATGATATGGGATATTTATAAGAAATTCGAGCAGACTTGGCTATGAGTTTTCCAAAATAACATGTTAAAGTTAATCTCCCGCATCAACTCTACGTTACCTTTGGGAGGAGTGATTAGTAGGCATGTACTGACCATCTACTCAATCATCTTAACACTGGATATTAATGGAGGATATGCACCCAAAATCACTCTTTGGGAGGAGATGAGGGGGTGCAGGACGGCCGCCCCACCCAAACTAATTTTCCACTCAAAGATTTATACATGTTACATTGAAATATAAAACTTCAATGACCGAAATTATATACTGTTAAAAATCAAGTTTAGTCATATCCATTCCCTTCCCTCACAAATTTGTTGAAGTATCCAGACTACAACCCAACTTGAATCTCACCCCTCTCAAACTAAATTCCTGCCTCCTTGGCTCCACCCCTGTTCTTAGTACCACCGCAGAATTTCGATAAATTGCTACATTTCGCTAATAATGCAACCGCATATAAACATATCCAATCCTTACAAATCACAGTAAGCAACAAGACAAAAAACAACAATAACTGCCATTATTACTAAATTGATAGTGGTGAATAATAAAAAAACCATAAGGCAACTAATACATACATACCCTCTTGCCACCATTGTAGAAAACGGGGTAACCTTCGAGCAATCCAGTCTCGAAAAGCTCCCTTACGGTGGTCGGTCGCCCTCTAAGCAGAACCTTCTTGGACATCTTCATCTCTCTATTTTTGGGACTCTTGGTATTATCCAACTCAGGCACACTCTCACCATCCAACTCCACCACTTCCTTCAATTCCTCGGTAATAATCTCCTCCTCGTCTTTCGATTTAACCACTGATCTAGTAAACCTCTTATTAGCCCCATTCCTTATCCTCCTGGTCGGGGTAGAAACAGCAGCAGTAACAGCAGCAGTCGTCATGAGGTCCTCCTCCTTAACTTCAACTTCCATCATCTCTCCGCCACTAACACCCGAACTACCCTCAGCACTGTCCGCATTAGCCGTAGCCCTAATTTTAGTCTTCAACCGCCTACTCCGAGTATAAACGGCGAAGCCATTGGCCTCACTGGGCCTAGTTCTGGATACATAGCAGCGATCCAACTCATCAGAAGTGTCATTCGGTTTGGAATCATCATTATCTAACTCATTTTGAAATTCCAATTCAGGCTTCATAACTGTTCCAATACAATTGGGGAGTAGTGTTAATTGAATCGATAGATCCTTTTGGGGAAGAAGAAGAAATGGGAAGTGGATTGCGAATTACGGATCTGTGTGCATCAATTGAAGGGGTTTGGGTTTGGGTTTAATTGAGATTTAAATTTCTGCGTTTGAGTTAGAGAGAGAAAGTAGAGAGTGGGGAGTGGAGACGGAAGGCGGAAGAGAGAGAGAGGGACAGGAACAAAAGTGCAGTGCACAGTGATGAACCGAATTTAAGATTGTGTCTCGCTCCACTCAAAAATCAAATGATGTCAGTGTTTTTTCCTTTTTTTTAAATTGTATTTCATCAAACATTCTTTAAACACTACACTACGATTCTTTAAACAAAGTTTCGAATTCGATGTAGTCTTAAAAAACGTTGCGAGAGCTGCCTTTAAAAGAGTACTCGACATTGTTCGACCGAATTAGTTATCAAAGCTAAATTTGGAAAGAAAATTATTTTATCTTAAAGCTTTCACATATACCCCTAAGTGTTCGGCCGAAAAGTATCAAATTTTCGATAGCATGGACACATTGGGGCTTCTTATTTCTTAAAAAAATTGAGAAAATTATTTCTTAAATTAACATATTTTATTAAAATAAAATACCATAATATTATTGATTTGGTCTCTAAAAAGATCATAGGATAGGATAGTATAGGTCATCTCAGCCGTTAAACCCAAAGGAATTTGTTTTTGAACTTGGTCTATAACACTTTAGTTTTAAATAGCACAAACATCATTAACCATCACGTGTGGTCCGTACTTAATTTCATGTGTGGCATATTTATAGTCACGGGGTCTATGCTCTCTCTCTATCTCTAGGAACGAATCTTACTTGACACTAAACACGTGAATTTTGGAATAAACAAGAAACATTCATCTAATTTGATTGACTTAAGGTCAACAATGACTATATAAGGGGCGGATCCCAAAATGGAAGGTAACTAAACACGCAGTCATTATTACACACACCTCATGTATTGTACACAAGGAATGTCTACAACCTCCTTCAAGTAAAGTCTATTTTATCTCCGATTTGACAACACGACAAACCGGATATATTTCACTAACCAACTTCCCGAGTCCCAACTAATATCACACCTATGGATGAGAGTCGCCACACTCCATAGAGCTTGCAACCACCTAGGAAGCTATGTCAATCTTTGGATTGGAAGGCAGCTCATGAAGTAGTTCCACCCTTAATCCATCTCATGAGTGCGTCGACAATTCAGGAAAATCACACCCCGTCATTTTTTGCACCGTATGTGAAAAAAGGCTACAAAAAGTTTACTTTTTGTTTCAGCTGAGTACTATGGTAGGCCAGGGGCGACCCACTAGAAACAAGATTAGCCTAATGTTATATCAGTCACCACTGGAGGCAAAAGCCAACCACCAAGCAGATATGCTCAAGCAAGGACTACAAAATTGAGCGATAGGAGAGGGGGGCCATTACCGACGTGGGCAAAGGACTGCACTGGACTGGACATCACACGACTGTTGATCGTAGAGAGTGAAAACGTAGTTGAGAGGAAACACAAGAACCACTGACAACCGAGGGCAAAGCTCAATATTATATGATGACAACCCCTGAAATGTACTACTACTATTTATACCAAAACCACCTAAAACATTAGGAACTAGAGCACTACTACAGCCAAATGTAAGAACAGGAAATAAGCTAACTTGGGAATGATTAAATAAAGGAAATCTGATACAACCAAAACACCAATTTCTAATTCTATACTTCTAAAATAGATTTCCATCGCTGAGAGGCCAACTGGTACACTTCATACAAATACCTTGCTAGCGAGCTGTGTGTACTATTGCGAGAAATGCACAACAGTATCCGGGATGGTGGATATCTGGATGATATCATGATAGCGAAAAAGCTTTTCATAGCGAAAAAGCTTTTCGGTACATCATTTTTCAAGCTGGATTTCCTCGTTCAGTCGATCCATTTCTTTCTCCCACTTGAATCCAAACATTTGCCGACCAAATGGAACAATGAGGTTGTAGTGGAACACCTATAACATGCAGAAAAGTTAGGCCTAAGCAATGTTTGAATGACTGTATATGAATAAACTAAATTGAAACATTTGTAACTAAGAAAGAGAATCAATGCTTCAACATATGGATTCACTCTTCACAGTTCACATATAACACAAAATACGTGAACAAGCCTTAATCATATGTGCAGACAAATAACACATCAAATGCAACATTATATTGTTCATAATTTCCCTCCTAAAGTAAACAAGTTTATATTGTGCATTGGAAATAAATTCTAACATCTGTCACGGTTAGTATATTATATATTGTACACCCACCCCTCACCCATACTTGATTTTTGTGTACGGGTGGAGAGCGGGATTTAGCGGGTTCCCACCCGTTTACAAGCCTACACCCACGTAACGTGATAATGCATATCAGCTATTACATCAAAAGACATCTTCGTAAGTTTTGCTACTAAGTTGTTATGAGAACAGGATGATTGTGTTTATCCCAAAATCCTCAAATTTCAAAGATCAATGAGCACCTTTGTCATGATGAACAAAATATAACCTACAGAATTCCTTGTTTGGACGGTTGAAAAATAGAAGGCAAAAATCGCATTTTCGAGCTTGTACAATTTAGTTAACCTCTTTCACTTTTGCACGTAACTTTCGTCCAAAGATAAATTACAAAGACAAACCTCTTCTTCTTTCTATTTCAAAAGAACCTCAATATACTCAAAAAGATCAATAGATGCAACAACCAGCCTCTACACTGAGGAGTCCAAAAAACTTTTTTAGATGTTCGGTAGATATAAAACTAAGAAACTGCCAACTTTTTCCCTTACAAATAGCAGCATTATCTGCTTTACCTTATACTTCTCCCATTTAGGCCTTATTAAAGGCAGCTTGGATGTTAGCATAATTGATAAATCTAGACCTAGTAGCCAATTAGAAAGTATCACCCCGCAGAGCAAGAATGTTATTTGCAATTTCCCTCGATGACCATCTTTGACTCTGACTAACTACCAGGCAGCACTAAAGCATCTCTTGGTTTGTGTACTTGGTAGTAGTATTAACCTCAATCTCAACAAGTACAACTATTTCACTAGTTGATTCAGCATCATTTATGAAAATTCTCACACACACAAGTGTTCAGGAATCATGTAGCATGGTTCTACGCATTTTTAAGATTATATTTCCTTTCAGATAAAGTCACAAATTGGACTATTTGACTCATCTCATCCTAGAACTTTCTTTCATCACCTTCTCTGTAAACATGCAATGAATAGGATGCACACATATGCACACAACCATGACTACAAACTACTACGGTGGCGAACAACGGAACAAGGACACAAGTTCCTAGCTATGTAGCACATATTCAGAAATCACAAGCATATATGAACCAATAACATTAAGCTTCAAGTATAAAACAGCCGAGGTGCTTAGATCAAGGCTAGCTCATTGCTATGATACCTTATTGTTTATGTCACGCAACTGCAGTTTTAAAACCTCTGATGATTCCTCCCATCTTGGATCATTGTTTCTGTCTTTATATGCCCAGGCTCTCTTAAGCGCTAAACGCCAGCCAGTAATACGGTTACGAATCTCTTTGTTTAACTCTACCCACTCAGGAGCGCATCCATTCTTATTCAATATCCTGTATAGGGTATCTTCTGCAGGGTCTGCATGAGGATTACAGCTAAGGTCCAAGGGCTTCCCTTTCCCTGGCAAGTTCTCGAATTGACCTTCTTCCATGGCATGCCATACTCGTTGCTCAACCACATTTATAATGTCAGTTTCTGATCTGCAGAAGAACACAACTAAGATCAAAATCAAGTAAGTGAAGTAACTACTACAGGCTACATAGTAATTCATAACGGCTATTGAAATATTATGAATGACACCCTGTTCTACACATACAAGTGATACAACCACTCATTTTCAAGGTAACATTCAATGTTCTAAAGAAGAGTGAATACATACGACTATTTGTAAAATTTAAGTTGTGTGATAGGCTCTCTATCTTTTGAAAAACCGCTCGGTGTATACTTGGAACCGCCCCTTTTGAACTGAAAGAATCCCATAGTCTGAATAACAGTGAATTTAGTTTTTTTAGGAAGCTGTCATGTTTACAAGCAAGACATGGATTCTAGTATAATGGTAAATCTTTGAAGGTCTAATGAGTTATGTGCATGTTGCTTAGTAGTCACTCTGCCCCAACAAATACAACATTTCATTCTGGGCTCCGAGATTAAATTTTGTGTACTGAGATGAAGGTATAAGAGGTGCTATAAGGTAAAAATAGTGGGGATAAAACAGATAGTGTACATTGGTGTAGAATTTACCAAAAAATGAAAACATGATAAATGGAGTACAGCCACACATTTGGCCATTTGGGTCTGGGGGACGTAGAGACTGAGTAATATTTTGCAGACTACTTGATCATTATCGGCAGAAGCAATCAGCAGGTACTCAAATCATAATAGTCCGGGGACATGCCAATCAACAATTAACAAGTAATAACAAAAGTACTAGTACAAGCTAGCTAACAACATTTACAAAATAAATAAATAAATAAAACAGTAAATAAAATAAAATCAGAAATAGCCTAATTTTCTCATCAAGTCATCATCATCAAAGAAATCTATCTAAAAGGTATTTATAATAACCAAAACTGAAATTGAATTTATGACTAGAGACGTATAATTAATAGAGTGAATGACCGACCTGACGTTGTTGCGTTGACCACGGAGCTCAGGCGGTAGTTTTCGATCGTTAAAGGAGTCGATTACAGACGAAAGCCGATCATTAGTGGTGGTGGCGGTCGGACTCTTCTTAGTATTGGGCTTACTTGAAAAACAAGAAGCAGCAGCAGCGATGGGAGGAGGAGAAATAGGAATAGGAATAGAAATAGAAGAAATAGGATACGCCGATTTCACAACTCTTCTCCTAACCCCGAGGCGTAGCGCCATTAATACTCTGCCAATCTGGGGTTAGTAGAATTACATAGAATTCAATCCTCCTTTTTCTTCCACCACCATCATCATCATCATCATCGGTCTGTAGTCTGTAACACTGTAACAGTATAAAACTACTTACTCAACTCAACCGACTGAGAGAATTAATTTAATTGAATTGAATTCCTCGTCTGCATCTACGTGGCCGATTCACAGCCATGAAGAAACTCACCCGGTTGAACCGGTTCAGTCTCAACCTAGAAGCGTGCAGTCAGGCCTCCCTAGATCACCTAAAAGCGTCCTCTCTTACTTCCAGATGCGCTCAAATCGCGCTCCCACCTCCCGCACTTTGGGAGTGCGGAGCTTCTTAGAACGCGCTCTAAAAAAGTTCAGATCGTGAACTAAGATATATTCATTAGAATTAGAGCGTGAGGAAAAGAATGGAATCCCAATTCCCATCAAACATAACCAACCAGATGGAAAGACCCAATTCAATTCAATGGATGATATGAAAGTAGATTGATGAATGTAAATGAGTTCCATACCTTACTTAGAGATGGAGAGAGAGAAGATGAATATAGGTTCTTCGAAGTTATCTCCAGCACTACCATAAATAAATCCAAGCTAAAGTTTCGAACCAGAATGGGGTTGGGAGAGAAGTATATTTAAGCTGAGCTAATGGGGATGAGATCGATCGGCAGCGATGTTAATTGTTGGTAGGGTGTACATAAAGAAAAAAAAAAAACTGTCGACTACCCACAATAGTAAAAAACTGTCGCGGTTAAATTTTTTGTAACCCACCCACCTGCCTTAATTAGTATTCCTATTTATTTTTTTTAGATTTTTCTATTTCATACTATCATTACTATATCTTTTACTTTTTCTTTTCTTAATCTAACCTTTAGATATGAGTTCAACTCATTTCATTCACACACAATGCAATCTCAAATCTGAAAACTATACATAATAAATTTGAATTTCATATTTGAAAGTTGAGTGAATTATGATTTTGTATGTGAGTGTCATCTCCAATCCAGTAACTCATATGAAAGCCAAGTTATCTCAACTTCAGTAGTCTTACCTGAAAGATGTGGAACATACTTTTGGAGTTATGCAAGCACGGTTTGCAATGATACTGATACGGACTAGGCGATAGTGGATTACTGTAATGGTGTATTTTAGTTAATTAGTAGTATTTGCATGTTTATTAAGTAATTAGTAAGTCAGTATAATATGTCTACAATTAACATCTTAATTCGTAAGTTAGTCCTATTATTAGTATATTTGCAGTTTGATAGTTTGGATAATCTATTGTAGTTAAGAGAGCGTGAGTTTCTAGTGGATAGGGACAAGTAGTTTGCTATATCTATTTATAGTTACGTACCTCTATGTATTTGGAACAAGAAGAATAAACAGATGAATTTTCTATTCTTAGTAGTTTTCTCTATTCTCATCTACATTTCTGGAGAGTTACGGATTCTCTCGAGAACAAAGAATCCACTTTTCTTTTGTGCCTAATAGATACGAAATTTGGCTCTTGCACATAACAGATCCACATTTCGTAGGATCATGGATTGCTACAACACACTCCACAATATGATAGTTGGGGATGAGCGCCACACATACAAAAACTATGAAATTGAAATGGACACATACAAAACTATGAAAGTGAAATGAAAAGCCTAAGGGATGAGTTCGACCAAGATACAAAGGATTATATTGGGGATTTCGATGAGGGAATTCATATCCGATGGCCGGCATCTACAACAAACTCTATCGATGATTGCATGAAATTTAATCATCGAACGCAGAGCACCAACACGCATGAACGACTTGATGCAACATATTTTTAGGATGCGTTGACTGTTCGAGTTTCATCAATCACGTGTTTTGTTTGTTTTAAGTCCAATGCATTCATGTTTGTGTGTTTGTTGCATTTCTCTCCGCAAGCTTGTGTGCTTTAAATTCGATGTAAATCGTAATATATTCGTGGATGTTCAAATAAATTCTAAAATATATCCCTATATTTTATGTCAATCTTATACTTCATATCATCATATTAATATCATGACTTGTTCCAAATGAAGAAAAATAAAAATACATGCCATGCAATGCAGAAACATGCCATGGAGCCAAAATTCACCACGATGCAGGGCACCAACTCGGATGGTCTAATATTTCGTGAGCCGGAGTTATAACTTTCAACGTGCGCTACTTAAAATTAACTAATGCATCATTACCAAAAAAAAAAAAAATTAACTAATGCATGATTGAACCGAACACTAAAGTCCACCAAAAGAATAGGAGCATATATGGTGTGGGTGTGAGTGAGATAGTACCACGGCACCGCAACTTAGAAATGTGATAATGTTGAAATAATAGTGTTGGTAACAATAACAACCAACACGACAAGTTATCCATTGGACCATTACTTATGAACCAAGCACACACCAGAAACATCAGATTCATTATTAATTATTAATAGGGTGATTTACATATAGACCCCTTTTATAAAATCTTATTAGGTTTTTATCTCTCTAATGGAAAAATTACGTAAGCTTCTCTCTCATGAACATTTAATTACAAATAACCTTACGAATTTGAATTTCCGCGAATTAAAATGTAAAAAAAACATTTTTACCCCTGAACAATGATCAGATTTTAAGTCTCACCAAACAATCTCAATTTACGTTTATTACACATTTGACTCAAATATTTTAAATTTTATTTAAGTAATACTAATTAATATGAAATAAACCCACATATCTTATCTAAATTGTAAATTGCCCCACATAACTTTGTTTTTTTTTTTACTTCTTCTTCTTTATCAAATCTACCGGATTCCGATAGCCTGTAACAGCTCCGATCTGGAGCTGCAACAGAGCTCTAATCGGAGCCCTACCGGAATCTGGTACCTCTAAACAAAACAAGAACAAAAAATTGAAGAAGAGAGAAACAAAGAGAAGGAAAAAAAAAAAAGGAAGAAGGATTAAATTGCAAACAAGGAGTAAGGGCGTGTTTGGTCATATGATAAGGAACAGTACCAAATAAGCTGGTCAACTCTAACTGTTTATTTTGGGTCCAGATGTAATTCTTTTCATCATAACGAGAAAACATTCGTAAAGAGGGTTCATAAGGAGGGTGGTGCATGTAATTTTTCCTTATTTTAATATTATCACTTAATGGATATCATCTTCCTGTTACAATTATGAGATACTTCCTCTACTTTCTTTTCTTATTGCAAACAAGGAGTAAGGGCGTGTTTGGTCATATGATAAGGAACAGTACCAAATAAGCTGGTCAACTCTAACTGTTTATTTTGGGTCCAGATGTAATTCTTTTCATCATAACGAGAAAACATTCGTAAAGAGGGCTTAGGGTGGTGCATGTAATTTTCCCTTATTTTAATATTATCACTTAATCGATATCATCTTCCTGTTACAATTATGAGATACTTCCTCTACTTTCTTTTCTTTTAAGTTTTCTAAATTGATTTTTTTATACTTTGACCATAAATTAATTCTAAATCATAATACATAATTATTATAGAATAAAGTTATATTATAAAAATATATTTTATTATTTTTTATAATACAATTTTATTAAAAAAAATGAGGTAATGTAAAAGTAATTTGTTGTCAAAATTAAACAAAGTCAACATTAAAATGTTTAAAATCGAATAGAGGTAATATGTTTTTATTAAAATGATTAGAAATATATAAAATAATTTTAAAATATTTGATGAACATTATTTTATATGATATGAGTAACAAATAATAAAAATTAAATCAGCCAAAAAATTTACATTTTACTAATGCCAAGTGATTCTTTTATCTTTACGCACAATACATGTAGCGAAAAATTGAGATGTGAGAGGATAAACTAATTACCCATTCATTTTTTTTTTTTTTAGAACATTACCCATTCATTTTTTAAATTGTTTACATTTGATCTTAAAATGGTTTTTGAGAATGTTGGTATAATGTGTTTGGTATTTGGTTTAGTGCCATGACTCACAATAAAGTAAAGTTTGGTGATAAATGTTTGAAAAAAAATGAAGCATAAATAATGTAAAAAAAAAGGACAAAAAAAGGAAACAATCTAAAAATGTTCGGCAAACAAAAAACCAGAAAGTACAAATTTGCCCAACTCTATTCGGAGCTCTTTACTATTCTTCCTCCCTTCTTTCTTTTGTTTTTCTTTTTAAATGTTGTCTCATCTTAAAGAGAAGAAGGAACAAAAAAGAAAAAGAAAAAGAAAAGAAAAGGATAAAAGAAAAAAAATAGAAAAAAAAAAAACTGAAACTATAAGCCATGTATGCTGATTGTTGGTGTAATATGGTCCTACGCGTTTGCTCTAGCAAACAAACGCGTAAGTTGTCTTTTTTTATATTCTTTTATTTTTACCATTTTTTTTCATTTGTTAGTTTTTTCCCCTTTTATTTTTTTGTTTTAATTTTTTTATTTTTTTATTATTTATTTTTCATAAATCACAAATGATATATTATATTGAAATACCAATTGTAAAATTTAAGATACTTGAAATTAATAGAAAACACATTTGGATTATTGAACTAAAAATACAAAAATTAACGTAGCAGTATTAGTGGTTGATGTAATTTTACTTACTAATACTTATTTGTTTTTTTAGATTCTATACGCATTTTATTTTTGTTCGTTTCTTTACATTCTATACGTTTTAATTTTTGGTAAATTTTTATCTCACAACTTTATGGTGGGTTCTGCTACTAAACCAACACACTACAATCATTATACAAATCTACTAAAACTCGAATAAAAAATCAAACGTATAGATTATATAGAATCTTAAAAAACGGATGAGGATGAGCGACAAGGAGTTGGAGCAGTAAAAGATGAGGTGCATGGTTCGATCGATGGCGGTGACAGAGTTACAAGGTTGGTATATGTGTGGAAAAATAAGGTGGTTTATGATGTTTGTATAAGAGCACTAGTTACAAGACTCCTAAAACATATCCCTAACCTAAATTTGAGAGCAAATATTAGAAATTGATAAAAAAAAAAAAAATAAGACAACTTCATGGCTCCTAAAAAAGATGGGCCACATCAATTTGATCCTATATGTAGGGAGTTTGTAAATTTATTCTCAAATTTATACCCTCTTAAAAATTTCCTAAAAAAACCCATAGGCAGCTGGCATTTATTTTTCCATGTAGCCTAAACTGCTAGGATTAAATTTTGAGACGGTTGTATATATTACAAAGCCCATAAATTACACGCTAGCAGATGTTCGTTTCTCTTGTAGTAGAAAATTTGTTACCGCGAATTCCATGAGTCCTTACCTGAATTGCATAATATCGAGTCTTGACTTGACCACCTGAACTATCTATCTCTCTTAACTACTTGCATAAATTTTGTCTCAAGTGATTCATCTAATTGTCCATCATGTTACTACATTGTATGTTTTCTCTATTTAGTGCTTAAGAAACATTTTTATTTGCAGTCATTGTACTTGATGAAATTACATGAAGTCCAATGTCAGAGTTACAGGAACATATATAAGAAACATGTGAAATTTTCAGCATTCGCCAACACAATGTCAAATGGGCGTTTATCATAATGAATTAACAGACATAGCAATCATTCTTTAACTACTTTGCCTGGGCAAAACTTCGATTGGTGAAGGAGCTTCAGTCGGTGGAGAAGCTTCAGTCGGTGGAGGAGCTTCTGTCGGTGGAGGAGCTTCAGTCGGTGGATCTTCAATCGGTGGAGCTTCTGTCGGTGGAGGTACAATCGACTGGCAAAAGCCGGCGAGTTTAGGTACAAATGCGCTAATAATTGGGAAAAACGTTGAGATGCAATCGTCTCCGATTTCAAGGAACGCCTCACAACATTCGAGGCTGATTTTTGGTTTCCTAAATTTAATCATGATGATGGACTTCACCAACTGTTTGGCACAATTTGGAACATTTTTGATTGCCTGCAAGCAATATGCACCGGAACCGGGCATACCCCGTAGCTCTTCTGGTGTTGTATCGGTAGGCAAAGGCGGTAGCCCTTGTATTGTGTCGGTAGGCAAAGGCGGTGGTATTCCTTGTGTTGTGTCGGTAGTCAAAGGCGACGGTAGCCCTTGTGTTGTCTCGGTGGCCAGTGAGCTTGTCACTGAAATGAATGCGACGAAGATTGCAACTGTGTACATGTTGCTATAATGAGCCATGATATTGACAAAACTAAATTGTGTTGTGAATGTGATGGGATTGAAGCGAGCTTGTGTTTTTGAGGTTGTTGAGGAGGATATTTATAAGGTGATTGGGGTAAGTACATATTTAATGCAACATTTCTATAAAGACATGCAATATGTGTCCCTTTATTATGCCACCATGCACCTTTAATCCTTTATTGTATTAAAGCGTGCACATATAATTTCTTTGCAACATAATTATAATTATGTTAAAGTAAAATTTTGTATATAAAGGAAACATAAACACAAAACACGTCCCTATTCCCTAATACACTTCACTCCATCCGCTAGCTTATTCTTATTACACAAAATTTTCATTTCAAATATATTAAAGTAAAATTTTAATTATGAATGAAAAAAATAAACTCATCCGTAATTTATTTGACTCCATGGTATAGTCCTCTATATATAGTGGAACATGTGCACATATATATGGTCCTTTATTGTGTCACCGAACACATTTGATACTTTATTATTTTAAAGTGTGCATATATAATCACTTTACAACATAATCCATATGTTAAAGTAAAATTTCAAATATAATAGAAAAAAATACACATTCCTAATATATTTGACTCCATCTCCTTCTCATTTCATGGATTTTTCAACCCTAATGTATTAAATTAAAATTTAAAATATATATTAAAAAACAAACACATCCGTGGTAGATATTGACTCCATCTAGCTAGTTTTTCTAGTTTTACAAGTTTTTCGTTTCTAATATATTGAAGCAAAATTTTAAGTATAAAAGAAAATAGGGGTAAAATTTTAAGTATAAAAGAAAATAGGGGTAAAATAGGAGTTTCTTTGGTTTTACAAAATTTTCGTTTCTAATATATTAAAGTAAAATTTTAAGTATAAGCTCATCAATAATATATATGACTCTATCTTCTTCTTCTCAAAGGTATCCCAGCCCTAATATATCAAAATAAAATTTTGATTAAAATTATAAATAAATAAATAAATAAATAACATTCCTAGTAATATATACTGAGTCCTTACTAGACATGTAAACACATCCCCAATTAAATTAAATGAGTACTAGATAGTAGTGGAGTAGTTGTTGTAATATTTGTTGGTTAATTTTTTTTTAATAATAATAAATAATATTAATAAGGGCCAATTACATCTATATCCCCTATTAGATTCATTAATTACGAATTTTACCTACTTAGATTAATAATTACATAACTTCCCCTGTTAGATACACATAATTACATCTAGGCCCACAGTTTTGATTTTTCGCGAATTAAGACCTGAAAATTACACTTTTACCCCTGATCAATTATCAGATTTCAATTAAGCCGAAACATCCTAAATTTTATGTTTATTACACATTTACCTCAAAAGTTTTCGATTCTACAATATTAACACTATTTAATATAAAATGAAACCACATAATTTATCTAAATTGTAAAAATGTCTCAAATATTATTGTAAAATAGACCCCAACAAAGTAAAATTCTAAACAAGTCCCAACTTTTTTTTTTGGATTTTGTTCATCTTCTTCATGAAAGGTACAAATTCCGGTACCGGGAAATATCTCCGTCTGGAGAACAGCTCCGGACCGAAGCTTGCAGCAAGCTCCGATCGGAGGTGCACTCCAGTACCGGAGTCGGAATCCGGTACCGGAGGCTTAGAGAAGGAAGACATGAAAAAAGAAAAAAAAACAAAAAGAAAGAAAAAGAGAAGAACAGAAAAAAGAAAATAAAAATACTAAGAAACTAAGGACATGTTTGGTTCACACAGTCAATTCAATTTATTAACTTTGGACCATACATGTATAATTGTTAGTGTAAGGAAGGAAAAAAACGTAATCGAAGTATGTAGTACTATTCCCTATTAATAATAATATACGTGTAGTATACTTTTGCTACTATAGTACTATGTCATGATTAAGCACACACTCTACACCAATAAATGAATAATCACCATTGAAGCACCTTCCTTTTCTTCTATACATACCAGTATACACACACACTGTCTCAGTGAAGCTACTCAGAAAACTCTCTCTCTCTCTCTCAGTCTCTCATGCTCACAGCAAACCGACAGACATATTGGATGGATAACTTTCAGAAATTGCATTATTAGGTTCGGTAAAATTCGAATTACCTTTTGTCTACTCTGGTAGGGTTTTGGACTGCCGGAGAATGGCTGGCGTGGTGCTGATGCTTCTGGTGGCGATGTTGGTGACAGTTGTTTCCGGCGGAATTGAGAGAGTGCTTACTCTGGAGAGAGTGTTTCCACGCGCGGACGATGCTACACAGCTAGACAAGGTTATGGCGCGTGACCACACGCGGATGCTTCAGAGCTTTTCCGGTGGCATTGTTGATTTCCAGGTGGATGGCAGTTCGGATCCCTATATCGTTGGGTAACTTCTCTCAAACCATTCTGTTGGATTGTGATTAGATAATCTTTTTCAATTCGATTGAATTCTCAAATTTAATCACTTCAATTTCTGATAGTTAACTGCTTCTGCTAGCTGCTAATTTTAATGTAGTTTTACATTGGTGGTTATATTAATTAAAATAATAATTATAAAAAGAAAAAAGAAAAAACTATACTCATCCAAAGAGATTGAGACTGCCATTTTGGCTACTAAGCTTTCTGACCCATTTTAGGCACTCTGTTGTGGTTGTCCAGTCCAATTTCCGATACACTATTGTCGATATTGGTCTATTTTAGGTGCTCCATTGTGCTCATCCTTCTACCTTCGGACAGGTTTTGGTGTCACAGCATGTATTAAAATCAAGCATGACCGCGATATAGACTTAATAGTACCTAAGATGGACTGCCACATTTAGTACCCAAAATGCAACTATCTTATTTTCGAGTATCTTGCAATTTAGCCTATAACTAGTAAAGCTGAGACACCGGAGTTCTTGGCTTCGGTTCTCAAATTTCTCTGTATACAGTTGTTAGTTTGGCTTTCTTTGTCTTGTTATTCTCATTGTTTGATGTAACACGGAATTCTGAAAAAAACACAATATGGTTTTCTAATTACTAGGCTTTATTATACCAAAGTTAGATTGGGATCTCCACCAAGAGAGTTCAATGTGCAAATTGATACTGGGAGTGACATCTTATGGGTGACTTGTACTTCTTGTGAGAATTGCCCCCGTAATAGTGGATTGGGAGTAAGGCTTCATACTTGTTCTCTCTTGTTCTTTGTTTTGTTGGAGCACTTGGGAATCTCAAAATATTGACTAATAGAGACCTGTACTTGCAGATTCCACTCACTTTCTTTGATGCTGCTAGTTCATCAACAGTTTCTCCGGTTTCCTGCTCGGATAATATATGTTCTTCAGCAGTTCAAACTGCATCTACTGAATGCTCTGCTGCAAGCAGGCAGTGCGGTTTTTCATTTCAATATGGAGATGGAAGCGGAACGTCTGGTTATTATGTCACTGACGTGCTTTATTTTGATACAATTTTGGGTACCTCGTTGATTGCCAATTCGTCAGCGCCTATTGTGTTTGGGTAAGAGTTATGACTTCAGTTAGAATACGAAAATGCTCATAGAAGTTTGGTTTTGGATACTATGGGGTAGGTAATCACAACGGAACTTTGTATCTCTGCGCAGTACAGCTTATGGGGGGGGGGGGAGGCTCTACAGACGGACACTAGTGTCATTATTTTGAGAAACTATAAATGGAAGTCAAAGAAAGTTAATGTTTAATATGAACACTAGAGAGTGGGTATGATAGTTTCTCTGTTTTAGTAACTTTTTTCGTTGTGGAGTATGTAACATTTGAATATCCTTCTGCCGAAACAACTCAACCTGGCATTTTATGTGGAAACAGATGCAGCACCTCTCTGTTTGGGGACTTGACTAAGTCAGATAGAGCAGTTGATGGAATTATTGGATTTGGGCAACATGGTCTTTCAGTAGTTTCACAATTATCATCACGTGGGATTACGCCTAAAGTATTTTCCCACTGCTTGAAGGGAGAGGGCAATGGCGGTGGTATACTAGTTCTTGGTGAGATATTGGATCCAAGAATCGTTTATACTCCCCTTGTTCCGTCACAGTACGTATTACTTTACAGTAATTCATGTTTTTAAATGTCTTGTTGTTGATCATCTAATACCAGTTATAATCATAATAAGCTGAAAATAGAAGAGCGTTGCACCGAGTCAATTGGAATTTCCTTTGATGTGATTGACATGCTGCCAGAAGATAGCTGTATTATATGCCTTAGTTATCTGTTACTTACAGCGTATTGTATTCATATGGTTAAATGTACTTTTAAACATAACAAATTTTTTTTGTTAGCAGTTCAATGTCCTGTTTTGCTAATGGTGCGCCCTTTACTGTCATCGACTGAAATCAGAATCATGTTAATACTTCAAATATCATTCTTTTTATAGTGTTTCTTTGACTGCCAGTCAATTTAAATCAGAATTATGTTGACTGTCATAGGGACTCTGGGTCTTCAGTCACTCGACCAAACTTATGTCCTCAATAATGGGTCGTGAACGTCCTCTCTACGATATAAACTTATCATGGAACTTAAGTTGCTTTGTGAATATATATTTGAGCTGAAAAATTCATGGTTATCTTTAAGTAATAGAAGTTATTAGAACAATAATATGATTTAATGGGATAAAAGGAATGGAAAAAATAGTTGTCGTGCTCATTCTTTTTCCTTTCCTCTGCATTAAAAACTTGACCTATTAGATGACAATATTAACTTGCAGCATCTTTGACGTTTTATCTCTAATCTTTCAGGTCTCATTATAATTTATATCTGCAGAGCATTGCTGTCAATGGGCAGGTGTTGCCAATTGATCATGCAGTGTTTACAACATCAGGTAACCAGGGAACCATTGTTGATTCTGGAACAACTTTGGCATACCTAGTTGAGGGGGCCTATGATCCTTTTGTTACTGCTGTAAGTAAATTTCATCCTACCTTTTTCTCCTTCTATATTGTATTATATTGAGGCCTCAAGCATCAAACGTTTACTGAAGTGGTGGGAATAGTAATTTGTTTTGAAAACCTACTTTAGTCGATGCTGAGGTCAAGAGAGACAAATTACTAGACATAGCCAGGCATGAGTGGTAGCACTGTGCTCATGTCAAGAAGAATTTCCGAACCAAGCCCAGAAAGTTTTGTTTATTTTTACTGTCTCACACAAGCACCATGGAAATCAGACAATCACCTAGCCATACTACTAGGCACATAGATAAATTATCTTTTCTTGTTTAATTCTCGAATAATTATTTCACATGAGTCTGATGCTTAAGTTTGTGCCAATTCACCTGAGGTCTTCCTTGCCTGCAGATAACTGCTGCTGTTCCTCCATCTGTTAAATCTTTCATCTCTAAAGGAAACCAATGCTATTTAGTTTCCATGAGGTATGCTTCATTCTCATTCTTTTATTATATTCTAGTATTATTTTATTAATAAAGAATTCTTGATGGATCAGCATATGGATTCTAATAAGGTTCTTTTATGTTCTCTGAACAGTGTAGCTGAGATTTTCCCACAAGTTACTTTCAATTTTGCTGGGGGCGCATCCATGTTGTTAAGACCAATTGATTACCTTGTGAACATGGGATATGTTGTAAGTCCTCCACTGGTCTATTTATTCAGCAAAATATCTGCTCAATGATTCTGCAATGAAGCCATCATTGAAAACTTGATAGTTGCGGTATTTTTATTTTGTTATGCTCATGATATAATTGTTGGTGTGATCATGTAATCATTGTTATTAATAATATGATGAGCCCCAGTCTTTTCATAACTTTCCCTTTTGCTACTCACAAGCTTTTGTTACCATTTCACAGGATGGGTCTGCAATGTGGTGTATGGGCTTTATCAAAGTTCAGAATCAAGGGCCAACTATTTTAGGAGGTTTGTCAAATTTTTTAATATATTTATTTGTTTCACTATATCTATAATGAAAATCTGCATGAAATTTGGGTTGTCTCCTCAAACTGCTGGCCATTCTTGCCTTTTTTTTTTTTTTTTTTTTTTGGAAACGGCAAATCTAACCTACTCCTACTCCTACACTACCCTTTTACCAACCTCTCATGTGCTACTCAGCACCCTTACCACCAGACCACCTTATAACTCCCTCTCCCTACTGCCATTCTTGCTGTGTCATTGTTGAACTGATATTAGTCTTTGAATCGCTGTGTCATTTTCAAAATATGTCGTATAGAAACAATATAGAATCCAGACGAATTAGAAGATACTTGAACTAGAAAGCAACCTCAGTATCAACTGCCCAACCTTTTCAGATGTAGTAATTTTGCTTCAGGTTCATTCGCCCAGTAAGGTTCTGAATGATTTATTCACTTAAACATCAGAAATTGCCATTCGGCTGTGCTTAGAGTCAGCTTGGTTTTGTCTTGGCTAACAAATAGAAAACCTATTGGATTTCTTTTGAACTTTCCATGCTAAGTCTGAGCTCATCGAAAAGAGTTACTGAAACTTGAGTTGAGTTGGCGTAATGGAGTAGATTTATTTGATATTCCATCTAACCATAAACACATTTGTAGCTTGTTGAAACCACATCAAGCATGGAAATATATATTTATCGAATCTTAGTGCTATAGCATTGCTTCGGTAATACCAAATTAAATATATAGCCAGATTACTGAAAATCATTGTATTTAGTCTTATAAGTATGTTATTACAATATAAGTTAGTGTTGTAAATCCACTTTGTTACTAGTTGATCAGTTTCACTTCCAGTGTGGTGAAGAGTTGCTAGCTGTTTGCATTTACTTGATGTCATTTTGAATGACTTGATCATATATAATTTGTTGCATATTATAATGTCTTTTTAACTAGAGTTAATCAGCGAATGCATTGTTTTGTGGGTTCAGACTCAGAAAGGGTCGAGTGCTAGTATCCACTGATCCATACCTTTTCATTTTTTAAGAAAGGCAAAATTTTATTTATGATCACGCCAAAGAGCAAAGAAATGCTCAACAACAAAGAGTACATAGGTTCCACCAATCAAAGAAAACACCATCCAAATAGACAATTGACCCATCATATTAGACACAATAGGGGTCCTCTAGACCAGTCTGAAAATTGTTTTTATGACAAAATAACATTTCCATTTTTAAGCCAAGACCAAGTAATTCTTTAAACTTTCTCCACCATCTCTTAGTCGATCAATGTACCATCATTACAACTAATAATGTCATTCATTGTTTGCCAAATAGTCCAAGCCCTTCCTTGCCATAGAGCTAACCACAGTGATATATACCTGGCCTTTATATAAACAAGCATTTTCAATGACAAAATCTACATGTATTTTTGTTCAATTTAAACTCTTATCCCGTTGAAGCTTGAAACACTGATTCGGTTTTTAAATGCATTCTGCAAGAAGTCCATGTTAAATACTTAGGATGTTAATTTGACCTCTAAAATCTGCTCATCTCACCTTCCATGGGTACTGTGCCAACTCAACAAAGTTCACCTTCCAGTTCCACACATGAGATATGTAAACTTATCTACTGTTTTCTTGTTTCCAGACCTTGTCCTTAAAGATAAAATTGTTGTTTATGATTTGGCTCATCAAAGGATTGGCTGGGCAGACTACGATTGTAAGTTCAACATTTTTCATTTAATTCTTACTAGTACTTGGCAAGATCTAACCATCTTGTAGAAACTAGAAACCTCATATTAACTCATCTTTACTGTACAAATTTTCTCAGGTTCTTTGTCTGTAAATGTTTCCATAACTTCTGGTAAAGATGAATTTGTCAATGCTGGACAACTGAGTGTGAGCAGCAGCAGCACATCAAGTAGTGTATTCTTCAAACTAAAGCATAATACTGGTCTGATACTGTATATATTATTTATTTGTTGTCTCTTTCTATAAGTTATTTCTGTATGTGTTTGGTTTGGTTTTAGTTATCGGCCTCTTTTTCTTTCTTTCTTTTGGGGCGAATTTCGTCCTCGTTCCTGAGTTGCTGGTGACGGAAGCAACATTTGATTCCTGGCATCGTTACTGAAATTTGAGATCTCTTGGAAACTGTACCTTAAACCTCTAACATTAGCCCCATTTTGTGTGTTATCGTCAGAAGTAATCTGTCCGAAGTAGTCATTGTAGATGGGAAAGAACGGATCTGCTTATTGCTCTTTGTTTTGAGATTTGCACATTGTAGAGATGATACAAATTATCAATAGCTGGTCTTTTAAGAGAATTATAGTACAGTAGAATATAAATTTTGTATTTGTATATAGGACGGGATGGGGATCCTTGCTTTGTATTTGTACTCGTTAGCCTTTCGTAGATTTATCGCCTGCTGCTGCTGCATCTAAAATTCGATTGTGATGTATGACTGGAAATACTGATTTCTCATTTACTGGATGGATTGTTGGAAGTTTTTTACTCATCAACTATTCTTATTTCTCTGTTATTATTTTTGCCTCGAAGTCCAGATGTCTTATTTTTCAGAGAAGAAACCTAGGTTCTATAGGTGGGGCTGTGGGTCAATTGGTAAGGCAGTGTGATTAGAATGTAAATTAACGCCCCAAGTGGTAGAAGAATCTTCATATGCCCCTAAAGAATTGTTACCAGCTATACTTGGCATTCAGGCCTCTACTCCCAAAGAAACTTGTTTAAAACTACCTTTAGGTGGTCGGGGCCGGGTTATTAATGTGAGGTGGCTCTGAGGTTCCAGTTCTAATCCAGAAATGATTCGCTTATATGTTTCACAAAAATGTGAAATCAAAGTAGGCGATGAAGTAGCTGGAAGACACGGGAATAAATGTATCATTAAAAATTTTGCCTGGGTAAGATTTGCCTTATCTGCAAGACGAAATACGAAATATCTGTAGCACTAAAATGGAAAATTAATTGACTTGCTTTATGGTTGGGTCAAAATCATCCAGTTGTGACGTGGTTGATTTTGGACCGCATAATTTATAAACTTATATAGGTGTAATAGAATTTTCCTCTTATTATTAGAGTTAATTCTAGATGGTTATATAGACCAGATCTGTGGAACTGACGATTAACGGTTCAGTTCATTTCCATAAAAATGTATGAATTGCAATTGAAATTAGCAACTATCGATTTTTTGGTTGCGGTTTATGAACAGGTTGTCCACGATTCATAATCATGAACCGGTCGATTTTGAACAAAAAGCAATGAAAAAAAGGCAAATATTATTCTTCTTTTCTTGACTTTCACACAAGAACCGAACAAATCATTGGCTCGTTGGTTTTTTGACTCACCGGTTTTGCCGGTTCTTGTCCGGTCCAAACCGAAAAACCACCAGCTCACTAATTTTCTGACTCACTGGTTTTGCCAGTTCTTGCCTGGCTTTTCCAGTTCTAGGGGTCCGACTTTTGGGCTTTTAAAACCATTTTTAGGTCGTTCAACGTCAGCTTTCCCGGCCGGACCCGTTATTTTAAAACATAGGTCTGGTTGAACACCACTAGTATAAAAAGGGGTGATGACTTTAAGAAAGCTACACAACTCACAAGCAAGAAAACCCACTGAAGTTTATTATTTGTAGCTTGTAAATTTCGATATTTATGATAAAAAAAATTTATGTTCCAGATATTTGATTCAATTGTTGTTTACTGAATTGTTTTTTTAGGGTTAGCTAGACTAGGTTGTGAGTTATAATCAAAGTAACTTGGTAGTTTTCAGTTTGAGATTTCACTTGTGAAAGATCAAACACATTTTATTTATTTTTTTTTTTTTGGCAATTTAGTAGATTTTTCGCCTTCAGGCATCGTGGGTTATTTTTTATATATACCCACGAGAAAATTATAATTGTGTCTTTTATTTACTCTATTGCACAAAGTTTTACTTTGTCTATTTGAGTATTTGAATTAGAGTTGATTGCATTGTTGTGTCAACATTGAACTCAACATCATACTCAAAATTAACTGAGCATAATTGTTTTGCAAGTACCAATTTGATAATCCTTAAATTTGCAGTTCTTAAGTACCTAATTTTCTCAAGCAATTCTTGCAAGAGGGTGAGAGTGGGAGAGTTTACTAGTTAGGTGTTACTAGAGCTTGTGGAGAGTGAGATCCTATGGTTTTGGTTTGTATGATTTGATTTTCATAAGAAAGTTTGTAATCTTGTAATACTCATGTTATTGTGGATTTGTTGGCTACTCTTCCATGACCATATGATTGTTCATGTATGAACCACATTAACTCATGTCTTTAGTTTATCTCTTGTGTGTTGAAGTTACTTGATTTTTTTGTTTGGTTAGAGTTGAAAGAGTTTGGCGGGAAGAGACCTACTCTCGACAATTACATGTCATAAATAAGGATTAAAAAAAATATTTTCTTTAAATTATTTTATTGAAAAAAAATCTTCTATATTATTTTATAAAGGAGAGTCCTCCATGCCTACCTCATCCATTCAAACACCAATCAAAACCATTTATTCTATCCAAGCCTAATCCAATCCTATGTCTCAATTTAATATAATTTTGACTTTCTTTAATTATTACCAAACCTTATTATTTTAATAGCTTATGCTCCCAATTTAAAAGTGACATGTAATAATTAATTAGGCATGCAAATGTAATTCAAAAACTAATCCCAATTTCCTGACTCTTTAATGAACGTATTTCGAACGTCATTGGACCAAGGTTCTTTGTGTTCTTATCTTATAGGATTAATTTACTTTATCCAAATCTAATTACAAATTCTATAAACCTATGTTATTTTCTCATTTTTTTTCAAAAATATTAAACATATTTAATTACGGATGAAGTACTACTATATATTAGTAATTACATTAAACAGACAATACAAAGTATTTATTACTCCACAAACATTGCATTATCATATATTTTTATTAAATCGGATTTGAAATAGCTCCTATTAGTATTATATATTTACAATACATAAGGCCTTATGTATAATGAAAAATTAACCACAAGGGTGGAAGAGATGTAACATACTCTCTTGGATCCCTACTCTCTTTCACACTTTCAAACTTTACGGGAAGCGAATTTGTAAATTATGAGTTTGATCATGTTGCACTAAGTGCCAGCCTCGATAGATAGTAAATTTGTGATCAACTGCGTTTAACTAATTTTGAGCCATAGGAGATCGAATTTGTACTCTATTAATTTTGAATCTTTTTAAAATTTTGAAAATTGTTCACAATTGCATGTCATGCCATAATTTAGGAGCTTGCAGCTTTAATTAGTGAAAATGTAGACACGGGAGACAACAAGCAGTCAATGTCTCGCCCCTCCTATCCACTAATTAAGTACTACTACTAATGTAATTACATTAGACACCCCATTACATTACTACTAATTTAATACTCCCCCCCCCCATTTTAAATATATGTCGTTTACACATTTCAACAATATTAAAAAATAAATCATTGTTCTTATTTATAGACAACCAAAAAGTCTAATGATCGTAAAACAATCACAAAAGCTCTCAAAATATCAAAAATTCCAAAACGTCAATTATAAAAAGCTAGAGGGAGTACTGTATAGTATGTTTAATTATTTCTACTTAATCCCCTTTGCCACAAATTATCAACATTTAAAAAAATTAATAAACCTTCTTGAATTCTTAAAAATTACAGTTTAAAAAATAATCATAGAACATGCTAGAAAGGTTATTAGTCCTTCTTCCGAATATATTTATTTCAAATAAGACACTACTATATATAGAACAAAATGTTGATTGAATCCTTTAAACTTTAAAACATCTTATATATGCATGCCTTCATAATTTTGACCCTTTTTTTAAAAAATAAAATAAATAATAATAAACGATTACATCTCAAGCGATGATGATTAATGACCATACAACATATATGAGATTTTAATCAAGGAACTTATCACCGATTCACAAATACAAATTCCACGGGAAGCATTTTGCAAGCAAGGATTTGTGCCTTTAGAGTTTGAACCAATTTTTGAAATATCATCATATATATAAGACAATAACCCTACACCATATGAGATTCTAATGGTAACCATGATACATATTACCTAGATCTCAAATTCATATAGCAAAGGCAAGGTCTTTATAATCTATGACGCGTGCCTTTATAGTTTGAGCCAATTTTGATAAATGATTACATATTAAAAGATGATGGTTATACACAATATGAGATAACCATGAAAACGATCACCTAGGTCACAAACTCACACACGGGGAGCTTTTCGGTAATCTATGACGTGTGCCTTTACATTTGGGCAAAATTTGATAATATAAATCACTTATAGCTTAACACCTATGACTTTGTGTATCAACTAGATCGTTATTTTAATAAAAGCACAAAATTAATATACCTATCAATTTCCGATGGGTTCTGAAGTAGATCGTTATTTAAATATTAAAATCACAAAATTAATATACCCGTCAATTTTCGAGGGGTTGTGAACTAGTTAAGCAAAGAAACAAGGGTCGAAGAAAGAGAAAAGAATTAATCCTCACAAATCATAAATACATTAAAGATATACGGTATAGTTTTATATATAAAGGCTCTTACATCTACATCTCTATCCGAAGCTGCCATGTTTATACATCCTCTATCCAAAGAAAAAACTTAAGAAACACTCAACCAAAACATCACATATCACAATTAACGCCTTCATACAATTTCAAACATAAATTTTCATATTACATAAATAAATAACAATTGATGTTGATTCATAAAAATAAATAAGACATAGTTGGAATGTAAATAAAATTTATATTTTTCTATTAAAATAAACCAACTACAAATAAAATGGAGCATATGCATGACACATGAAACTAAAATTAAACTAAACTTCAAAGAAGAAACACATCAATGTGATATATCACCAAATGCTTGTTCACTCATCATCCTCTAGTGGTGGTGGCTTGTTGAGGTCAGGAACCCGATAGTTCATGTCAACAAGTGGCTCTTCTGGCACCACCTCCGGACCAACATCTGGCAATTCCAAAATGGGCAAAAGATCTCCAAAGATCTCTTTCTCCTCTTCTTCTGTTAATCCTATTGGCGAAGATGTAGAAGTCCGTGGATGATTGCAATATCTTGCAATATCATCCTGGTCAAGTTCATCATTCTCTCTATGTCTTTTTTGATTGTGGTGATGCGCTAGTTCTTTCAAGTTTTGAGGCTGAGCTGGATCCATAGCCAGTGCAGAAGCCTCAGGCTCAGCTTCTACCTTAGATGAGTTTTTTGATGGTGTTGCAGAAGTATAATTCATTTTCATTTGATGTATGACAGATAAAGAATCAGATAGGGATGATTCATATAGAGAATTTTTTGTACTGAAAGAGTGATGAAAAAATAATTAACTCTAGTATGTAGACGAGGCATATGAAATAACATATGCCATGGAGTATTTTATAGGGGTTATGGACTGAGTGAGGAAATTGAACCAACTTTTGCTTCTTTTACATTTACTCTAAAAATGTTATTATTCAAAGATTTTTTAATATTTTGTGCTTTGACAAAAAAGCAAGATTACGAAAGTGAAGATGGATTTATCGTATAATCTTAATCTTAAGTTAAAGTTTGAATTACGTAAATAAAATTTTATTAAAATATTTGTGTGACCTAATGTCCATATACATATGATATTCCAAAATTACATCGATGTTAATTATTTTACGTAGATTCTCATGTAGGGCATACACATTTTTTGTCAGCGTTAAATGCTAAATTTTGATTAGTTATCGTGAGAAAACAAGTCACGTGTAATGCCAAATTTTCAAAACCTACTGTGGTGGCGCGAAATAAGCATCTATATTGTTTGTTAGTTGTGTACATGTATTTACATGGGAGGTGAAAATCATAGTTGATGTACCAATAGCTATTTGTTTAAGTTGCAATGCAATAAAAATTTATGTTGTAAACTAATTGCAAAAGTTACTTTTGTAGCGAAAAAATCTATGTGACATTAAGTTTTTAAAATACAGGGTGATCATGTATGGCTATAGTTTTATCCAATGTGATGTTATTGTTGTATTAAAATCATTATGTACATTATCAAGATATTAACTGAACAAGAGTTTTGCTTCCATGTAGATATAAGATTGTTTTATGTGATTTGGTTTAATGAGAATTTGAATTCCATCTCTTGGTTTCACTATTAAAAAATCTTTGAAACAAACTCCATTAAAATGGTTAACACAAATCGGTATTTTATGCTTTGGCTGCTGATTTTGATGTGTATTTGGTGGAGACTACTGGCTGGTTTATGGTATGTATGTGGTAATGTGCTATGACTTGGAATGATGGTGGAGACTATGCTTTGTCCTTTGGTCAGATTTTGTTAAAGCAAGTCGAAGGCATTGGATGGTACTGATCTCGTCAGTAGCCTAACAAGCTATTGATGTTGTGTTTCGACATGTAGTGTTTTTGGTGTTGGACATTTGGTGAGATGATGTGAGGCACCTGGGCTGAAGGTTTTGAGGTCTAGCGCATTTTACTAATTAGTAGTATCGTTGTGTGTGTTTATTCAGCTCTTGAAGTTTTTGTTTGTTGTATTTTGAGGTTTAGAGGTTGTGTGTTTTTCTCTATATCTATTTTTAAAGTTCATTCATGAGTGAATGGGTTGGAGTCCGTAAGGGATCATGATTGAGCGTGTTTGGTGTCGTCTCTTAAAATTGGACACAATTGATATTCCACTTGTACGACTTTATTTAGAAACAAATTGCGGGTTCAGATCTTTTGACTCTTGACCAGCTCTTAAACTCCTACCATGAACTTTTAAACATGTGGATTATCAAACTTTGGGGTTTTGATTTATATTGGAGATGAGGGTAGTAGGAGTTTAATTAAAATGTTTTACGTAGGAGTTCAATTTAGTTTATTTTATGATAAAGTCTTATGGTTTTAAATTAAAATATTTGTTTTATAGTAAAGTCTTTTAGAATGGCAATTTGTACTTAATTTAAAAACAAAATGTGTTATGTTTTTATAAAATGACAAATACTATTAATTCAAATGTCTATATTGTTAATAAAATAAAGTTATTGTTCAAAGAAAAAGACTCATTATTATGTTCTTAATTAAATAATTGACTTTTTTTTTCAATAATAATAATCTTTACATTAATCTTGAAATTTTGGGTTGGTGAGTTTTTTTTAATAACCCTATATATGCAGATAATAATAATTCCAATAAAGTAAATAAATTAAATTGTATGGATTTATAATCTTCCAGTGTGATAGGTTGTGACAATAGAGGAAAAACATCTCGTATGAAATCAGAAAATTCCTTTTTTCACAGCATTTACTTACCCAATTCATTCCCTTTGTTCCATTAAAACGTAACGCCATTCACTTTCTCTCTCTACCCCCACTCTAAACCTTTCATTTTGTTTTCTCTCTCTAGAGCAAAAGCAAAAACAACAAAGTTGGTGAAGCGACTGACAATGGCGGCCGCTTCCTTTGTTCCGGTGGCTCAAGCGTCCCTCTACGTCGGCGATTTGCACCCCGATGTGACGGAAGCGATGGTTTATGAACATTTCGTGGAGTTCAATGGACTTTCGTCCGTACGTCTCTGCGTGGATTCGACTACTGGCCGCTCTCTCGGCTACGCCTACGTCAACTTTACTTCTCCCCAAGATGGTGATTATTTTTTTCTCGTTCGCTTTTCGTTCTTCATTGTTTTTACTTTTCCGATTGTGTCGATTCGTTTGATCGGTCCAATAATTTTATGATTGATGTTCTGTTTTCGGCGAGATTAGCTGTTGATTTTCAGTGAACGATTTTTTCTCTTTTGTTTTACTAATGTTCGATTGGTGACCAAGGAGTGTTCTGATTGAGGAATTTAGGTGTTTTCAGATGTGGAATTTTCCCTATTTCAGTCATGCATGGAGGTTTTTGTCTGAGTTTTTACTGTTTAAAAACGGATTCAATATTTTTATTTTCTCCATTTTTTTAAAGAGCAAAAAATTCTTATTCATCAAATGGAAACTCCGTCGATTCCAAACGGTCTAAGTGTATGCATGATTTGAGCCTTGAAACTGAAATACCGTCTGTTAATGATATCTAGGGCTGCTGAATTGGTGATTTGTTTGATTCTGCGGACATTGTTATGAGTTTGTGTAGATATTTTAATGTGATTTTCATTAACTATTCATTTTCTGAATGTTATGCCAATGCTCTTAGGTTTTAAGCTGCTATGAATGAGATTAGCATTTGAAGGAATTGTCTGTGTCTATTGTTTATGTTATCCTATCCTCTATATCTGGTGTGTTTGCTTTGGTTTACTGAAGACTGGAATTACTAAGGATTACATTTTGTTAATGTTGTAATGTATGTGCTTCTGTATATTTTTGAACAGCCACTCGCGCCATTGATGCAAAAAATCATTCCATGTTGAATGGAAAAGAGATGAGGGTTACGTGGTCGCTCCGGGATTCAGAATCAAGGAAAAGTGGAGTTGGAAATGTGTTCGTTAAGGTAGTTATGCTTTTGGATTTAAGTGGACGTCCTACGTTTTCTCAAGCATATTTATTATGTGCATTCATACTAATTTAAGCTTTATGCGTTTATTGCAGAATTTAAGTGACTCAATTGATAGCGTGAAGCTGCACGAAATATTTGAGAGCTTTGGTAAGATTCTGTCTAGTAAAGTTGTTACGTCAGATGATGGAAAGAGCAAAGGATATGGTTTTGTGCAGTTCGAACTTGGATCCTCTGCAGATGCTGCCATTGCGAAGCTCAATGGCTCTAATGTTGAAGGCAAACAAATGTACGTCTTCAGTTGATTGCAACCCTATTCTTTAGTTGTCCAGTGGCATGTAATTTTGGCATTATTAGTATTACTAATCCTATTTTGTTTCTTTCTTTGTATATAAAATAATTGACCTGATTGGTAATCTGTGTAATAATTTCCTTGAATCTAATTAGTGAACCCATTGCTGGCGCAGGTATGTTGGTAAGTTTGTGAAGAAGTGCGACAGAGTTGCTCCGCATTATGAAGCTAGTTTCACAAATTTGTATGTGAAGAATTTGGACAAAAATGTTTCAGAAGAAGTCCTTCAAGAGAAGTTCTCTCCCTATGGGAATATTGTAAGCCTAGTTATTTCGAAAGATGAGGATAGTGCATCAAAAGGCTTTGGGTTTGTCAACTTTGAAAAGCCAGCTGATGCAAAATGTGCAATGGAAGCATTACATGGAACACAACTTGGTACAAACATGAATACAACCCATATTTATTATCTGTGTCTTTTACTTTTATTTACAAGAATATTTATAAGGATCATCATCTTTTAATTGGAATTTTCATGTTATGTTCTTATCAACAGGCTCCAAGGTGTTATATGTTGCCAGGGCTCAAAAGAAATCAGAACGCGTGGAAATGTTACGCCACGAGTTTGAAGAGAAGAAGAGGGAGCAAATTCTGAAATTCCAGGTTACATAGGGATAACGTTCTTGATTCAGCTTTGCTGTATTTATTTCCTACAGTTAATAGTTACTTATGATTCCTATAACCTGTTTAATTTCAGGCTTCAAATGTGTATGTGAAGAATATTGATGATGATATTACTGAAGATGAGTTACGAGAATGTTTTAGTCAGTGTGGTACAATTACATCTGCAAAGCTTATGAAAGATAATAAAGGTGTGAGCAAGGGGTTTGGATTTGTTTGCTTCTCAACCCCTGAGGAGGCGCATAAAGCTATCAATACTTGCCATGGTGAGTATTATATGTTTTTGGATAACCCAATTCGCCATCTGAGATTACAGTTTTGAATTGCTCAGCATTATTTTGCGTTGCCTTGTCAAGCAATTGTTGTTTAGTCATTTATATAGTCACCTACAAGATGACCTGAATCCTACCGTTGATTTTCTTCATTTATTAACAGGAGTGGTCTTGCGACGGAAACCATTATATGTTGCAATGGCTCAAAGGAAAGAGGAAAGAAAAGCCCAGTTACGTTTGAAATATGCACAACGCATGGCTGGTTTATCTGGATCGTCAGCTTTTATCCCTGGTGGATTTGGTCCCTTTTATTATCCAGGCCATGGTGTTATTCCACAATTTAATGCACAACCGGGCATGATGTATCACCCATTTGGTATGGGGCCAGGGTGGAGGCCAAATGCCTTGACAACTCCTACAGTTCCCTTGGTTAGTTACTTTCAAAGGTTCAACCCATTTAGTTTATAGGACTATATGGTTTTACAAGTTATATTAATCCTTCACCATTTCTATTAGTCAATTCTAAAACCTTTTGGTGAAGAGCGTGGTTAAATGATGTTTTCCCTGTAGTAAATTAATCATTATGCGCATTGTTTCAGTCTGGAAATTATGTACAATTGTTCATTTCCTCATTTTTGTTCTTTCTCACTACAGGTGGCTAATAGTCCTCGACATCCCAGACAGTACGGAGGAAGGATGAACTGGTCACACGCCCACACTGGCAATCAACCGTCAACTCATGTTGTGCGTGAGTCAAACTACCAACAGGTTTATTACTTTCGTGTTTTTTCATTCTTTTTTCCTTTTATTTTTTGTCCGTCCGTGTATTTTATTAAACTGTTAGGTATATGTTTAGCTTATAACTATAATTTTCTATTGTTACGCTTTCTAATTATGTGTGTGTTTCCTCAATTGAACTTGGAATGGTATTAACTTTATTGCGCTCAGCAATATTATAAAACCAATGCTCATAGCTGTTTTCTATGCTTCGAGTATTTTTTTATTATTGGTAAACGTCCTTGAAGTTCATGATAACTGAATAATCTCATTATTTTATACGCTTGCGATTTGTCCTTGAGTAAATATAATATGCAGAGCAGATTTTTCAGATAGAGCTAAGATATTATTTTGACCAGTATTTATGGACCATGTTTTATATATGTACAAATGTTATGTTATCACTTTAAAGTCTTAAAGTTTAATGGTACAGTTTATTGGTGCTTTGAAATTATTGCATCGTATGAAAATGAGCTTTGTGGTTTAATGATTCTGCAGCGTGCTGGACATATTAGAAGTACTGGAAATGGTCGTTCCCGTGTGATGAACAAGGCTTCTGTTGCTGAGGGCTCTCAGACCTTAAGTAGCATGCTCGCTGCAGCTCCCCCTGAGAGGCAGAAACTCATATTAGGGGAGAAACTTTATCCCCTCGTTCAACAGCTTAAGGTAAAGATCCCTCCCGTAAATTTGTTTCCTTTTGTTTCTGCTGTCTTGGACATCTGCTCTGGCAATTCGTTTTTGATACAGCATTTCTCTCAGAAAAAATAATACGAAAAGAAATTAAGTGATTTCACATACATACTTTTTTTTTCTTCACTCTGGCAGGTAGAGGATTCCATTGCTGTAGAACTCATCATTCTTAAAACACATCTATAAATGTAGCCTGACTTGAGCTTATTTGGCAAAAACATTTATTACTAGTTATTTTGCCTTTTCAGATGCTTTCTCACATTTACCTATCTGGCTTGGATTATTTTCCTTTGTTAAATCAAAGCTGGCTACCACTTATAATTTCTTCTTTCTTATCTTAGCCTGATCTAGTTGGAAAGATTACTGGAATGCTTTTAGAGATGGACAACTCGGAATTGCTACTGCTGTTGGACTCACCAGAGTCGTTAGCTGTGAAGGTGGAGGAAGCTGTCGAGGTGCTCAAACTGTCCAAGGCTAAAAAGGGAAACCGCGATTCACTCCGTTCAAACTACATTTCTTCACAAGTGGCAGTTAACTAAAATAGTGAAATGTTGGTTAATATACTTTTTGAGGAAAAAAATTCTTCGATTGCAAAACTACATGGGTGATTTTAGTTAGGAGCATCAAAGACCAGTATTTTTGGACCTGATTGCATAGATTGTTCCAAATGTGGATCTATTTTGTCTTGCTCATGTCATTGGCTGGTCGGCCGTTAACATTATCATGAATATTTAGACTATCTTCCTTTTCAAAACTCTGCATGCCTGTTTTCCTTTCGTTTCATTTTACTTGGTGCTTATATTTTGCCTCCATGTTTAAAGGAGTATGATGATATATGAGTACCTAATGGTGAAGTATGTTTCTTGTTATGATTTTCTGAGGACCATCCAGCATGGGTCAGTTGTGTAGGTTTCTATGAGGTATCCTTTCCATTTGATGGTAATGTGGTAGAAGTTTAAAGCCGAGGACTATGGTAACGTAGTCTCCTACATTATTGCGTGTGATTTAGCACATGTGACTTGATACTGAACAGGCATAATTGATGTTCGCCCTAGGAACTGTACTTGAAGTCGAATTGAGGGATGTCTGTAGTCCAGTTATATAGTCATGTGGGTTCTCTGTTAGGTTGAATACTTAATTGTGTTGTCATTCACCATTCTGATGCATGTGTTACATTTTGCACCCAAGACCTAGAACACCTTATGTATACACTTGGTTCTTTCGGGTTTCTTAGTTATGTAGCGAGTTCATGCTCTGGATCTTGGGTACAGATGTACAATATTCATAACATATCGAATTGGAAACTGGAAAACATCACCTTAGAGCTAATTATTGAACTCATCTGTAAAAATACTTGTAACCAGGTGCAAAATGTGAAAAATCAGCAAGTAAGAGGATTTACAATGCTGTCTTGTTTTGCTGATTTTTCATAGCAGATTCATCCATGGACCCGGTTTATTAGATTTTTCACCCATATTATTTTGCTACTCAGTTCCATGGACCCGGTTTATTTTGCTACTCAGTTATTAGTTTGAACTCCTTTTTTTCTTTACCAGGCATTATTAAGCACTGGAGCATGACTTCCTTGAAGAAAGCAGCACTTTGTCTCCATGAGAAACCAAATGCCTTCTGAAACATTTGTTCTCTTCCACATCGAAATTTTGCTCCGGTTTCTCAGTACCTTCTACCCATTTTCTCAACCTTGCAATTAGCTTCTGCCGTTTAGAATGTACATGAACCTGAACTTGGCTGCTAGTAGTTGCAGAACCACCAACATCATCGCCATCTGATTCAGAGTCTGCTGCGATTTGTCCAAAACCCACATCAAGATGGCCATCTTCTTCAGCTTGCACCTCTTGTTCTTGATTCTTCCTCATCAGCTCATGCCGCAAGAACGCATTACACTTCCTGAGGTAAACAAGTTCATTCATCTCATCTTCGTCATCATCTGCTTTAACCACGATCTCACTCTTGTGATTTCCTATGGCAACATCTTCTTCTTCTGCCTGCGCACAATTAGCCTATATTAATGTAACGATTGGTGGAATGATTCAATTTGATATATGTGTTAGTTTTTCGGGCACCCTAGTTTTTTCGTAGGGTTCCCAAATCCCACGGGTACACTAAGAAAGAAAAATGAAAGAGAACTTACAATGATCAGATTGTCTAAAAGTTGATTCTTCTCGATTTGCATTTCCTCAATCTTTTGTTTCAACTCCTTTATTTCATCCTCCATCTTCCTGATTTGACCATCTTTCACCACTAGTGCATCTCGGCTCTCTGGAATCTCCAACTCTCTAGCTTCCATCTGTAAACTCCGTTTCCTCAAAAGACGACATTGTGTGTCTGTGATCCTCAAAAGCTTGTTAACCCTCTTATAAAGCTTTTGGTTTTCGGAACATGAACGTTTCAGTAAGCCTGAAACTTCGGTTACCATCATTTCCATCGTCTTGAATACTTCACGAGATGAAGAAACTTCCGTGGTAAAGAGTTCGAATCTGTTTTGAAGCTCCAGAAACACTTGTTGATCCTTCTCCTGATAGAACTGAAACTGCATCTCAAGTTGGTTTTCTTGATTCCGAATATCTTCAAGTCTGGTTCTCAGCACCATAATCTTTTCCTCAATTTCGCAATCACTTGGTTTTCGCACGATTCTGGCAAAGAGGAAACCACCCAAGGCAATGGCTAATGGGATACCGGCTTTGAGAACGGATTCCAGGATTTCAACATTACTTCTGTTTGAGTTTTCCATGTTAATTTTCTGAATGACAAAATGGCTATTGTATAATTGTATGTATTGAGTGATATAAAGCTATACGATCATCAAAACGCTGTATTTCTAGGAGATTATATAGACGAGTTCATCTTAGAGAACATTATTTCAAAAGTTTTTTGAAGATGATTCGTTACATGTTTCTTCCTTTCCCTTTGCTTTAAGCTAGCTTTATATTAAAGAGATTCCATTTTCGTTGCTTTTGAATTGATTAAATCCATTATTATCAGTATTATTATTATTATTGAGGTTCGACTAATTACTAATTAAACACATGCTTATTTGATATAGTTCTTCCACATTAAGTTTCTCTGCACTGGCCTTTGGAATCCTTTAATCTCTTTTTCTTGGGTGCATATATTAGACTTTGACCCTTCGAAACGCACCACCTTCGATTCCATAATTACATCTCCTAGATAGAATTATTGAACCCAGTTTCCACATTCCACAATTTCATTTCATTTTATATGAAGTGAGTAAATTAACCGTAGAAATTAAAATGAATATCAGATTTTATAAAAAAGAATTCATGGATTCCACCGAATGTGATTGTTATTCTAAATTATTGCATAATAGATACGTTGAGTACATTTAATGTTATAAATTTCTGTGGAATAAACCGGCCGTACACAATTAAAATTCTAAATTATTATGGAATAAACTCGTCGAACATAGTTAGACATTAATCTCATAAACCGCGAAATAAACCAATCATACACATTCACTCCCTCTGTATTTTTATAAGATGTTTTAGCCAAATGCACATATATTATGAAAAATATCAACACTAACATAGGTCATCTCCAACACTGTGTGAATTGTTGGAGATGAGTTGGGTTATCCTTGCTTATACGCTATAATTATTATACCTCCTTAACCACCTTATAACTCAAAATACACCTAAATTACCCTTATGTCTCCATCGGGGTTCGAACCCCCAACCTCTCCTTACTACTCCAACACCTAACCACTAGTGTGAGAGAGTAAGAGGACCACATTTTTAAGTTTTTTGCAACTTGCTTGTGTGTAGGAGATTGACAAATATGAATGAACGTAGCTATTAACTTGATGGAATTGACGGTTTTAAATTTACTCGGAAAGTAAGAAACCCATATAGATCCACTAATGGTGAAGGGCATAGTTCAAGGTGGTCTTGGCTAAGGAAAGGTGTCATGTAGTTTGCTGGAAAACGAGAGTAGAATGGTTTTGTTTTGGTTTGGTGCGGTTCATTATCCCTGAAAAACACTGTGGAGTTTCAAAACCCACCAAAAGTTTTTTTTTCCCTTTTTTCCTGGATTTGTGTACAGATAGGCTCCGAATAGATTAGCAAAGTTCATTATTATACCCTCTCAGACTTGAAGAACCACAAAGTGCAATACCATTTGTTGTTCCATTGCCCCCTACTTTATGTCTATTAGAAATGTGCTAAGAAATGCCCTCACTCTTGTCGCTGATATAACTCTTTTACGAAACCCCTCTCATCATGTTCTGCGGGTAGATTTGCAAATTTAGAAATGATTTTTTTTTCTGGCACTCTTTTGGATGCTACAAGTTCCACGACTGTCTGGCTAAGATTGTAAAAAATACTATTGCTAATGTTCACTATGCTGAAAACTTCATCTCGACTCCCATTATTTTTGTGGCACCATCCCCCACTTAATTTCATGTGCTTAAAGATTAATGGATTTGTTGATCCTTGTCTTGGAAAAGCTGGAGCAGTTGTATAATTAGGGATCACTCTGAAATCTTTATAAGATCAATTGTAACCTTCCTGGAACTACGAACCATAACTTGCCATAATTCCATGCTCTTCTTTTAGGAATCAAACTATGCATTCCTATAAACTATAATAACCTTGTTATACAATCGGGCTCTAAACTTATAATTTCTGCTTTGGACAGGAATGAAGAAGTAGGAGTGCACTTGCAAGCTATTTTGAAGCACACCCTTAAACTTCTCGAACATATTGCGTTTGAGATTTATTATTCCTTCCTTGTGTGGCTTAAAGTAATTTTATTATACTACTATGAATCTAGACGTAAGAATTATAAACTTAATTAAAGTGAAATATTAAAAAAAAGCATGTACTAAAGTGAAAATTGAATGAATTAGTAGGGACTAAAATGAGCAATCATTAGCAGGGGAGGTTAAAGAAGGGGGGTTTTGGCAAACGTCTCTGCTAGAGATTTCAGAAAGGAGGAGGGAAAAAAAAAAAAAAAAAAAAACCATGGAAAGTAGTCTTCTCCTCCGTTTTGGAACGAATTCAGCACCACCATTAACCCACCACTCCAAATTCCCGAGCAGAATATCAAAACCATGTGCCTCCTTCCCCAAAACCCTAATCAAGGCCACCTTGTCGAATCCTCCTCCTCCTCTTCTCGCCAACTCAATCAATCCAATCACCTCTCCTCCTTTGCTCAGAGTTTCTCCCAATTCATTGCAATGCGAGGCTGGCTTTTTGATACCCAATCGCAATTCCGCCAATGCCGATCACCACGACGGCTTGACTGCCATGGAATATTTGACCAATATTCTCAAGTCCAAGGTTTATGACGTTGCATACAATTCTCCATTGCAACTCGCCACCAAGCTCTCTGAAAAGTGGGCTGTCAATGTTTGGCTCAAGCGAGAGGATTTGCAGCCTGTATGTATATAATAAATTATTATACTCATTTGCAGCCTCCCAATTCATAATAACAATTGAAGATGAATCTCTGGAATTAGCCTGTGTTTTTTAATTATTTGATGGAATTTAGGGCTTTTTTTTGTGTTGTTTGTAAGAAACCGTAGCTGATTTTTATGCAGATTTTTCATTTAATTCATATGGTCAAATATCTTATTCTATAACCTAGCTGAAGCTTTTACACTACCAATCCAATCCTGTCCGCAGGTTTTTTCATTCAAGCTTCGTGGAGCTTATAATATGATGGCTAAGCTCCCCAAAGAACAGCTTGAAAGAGGGGTGATTTGTTCATCAGCAGGAAATCATGCACAAGGTGTGGCGTTAGCTGCCCAGAGGTTAGGTTGCAATGCTGTAATCGCTATGCCTGTTACCACACCAGAGATTAAGGTGATTGCTTGTTTGTTTATGTGCCTTTCTGCCAAATAAATAAAAGAAACAGTGTTTGTTTATACGTTTACAATGCAATTGACGAATTCTTTTTTGCTTGACGATCTCAGTGGAAATCAGTTGAACGACTGGGGGCAACTGTAGTACTCGTTGGGGATGCGTATGATGAAGCCCAAGCATATGCCAAGAAGCGAGCTGAAGAGGAAGGCCGCACATTTGTACCTCCCTTTGATCATATAGATGTAATCACAGGGCAGGGTACAGTTGGAATGGAGATCATGCAACAAATGCAAGGGCCATTAGAAGCAATATTTGTTCCTGTAGGAGGTGGTGGGCTTATAGCTGGTATTGCTGCATATGTAAAACGGGTTTCCCCGGAAGTGAAAATCATCGGAGTTGAACCATTTGATGCAAATGCCATGGCATTATCCCTGCACCATGGTGAGCGAGTAATGCTGGACCAAGTAGGTGGTTTTGCCGATGGTGTAGCAGTCAAAGTTGTGGGTGAAGAGACCTTTCGAATTTGCAAGGAACTCATTGATGGGATAGTTCTTGTTAGCCGTGATGCTATTTGTGCATCAATAAAGGTCAGCTCTCTTTTTAATATTCTATATTGTTTCCTATTCTATTCAAGCAACAACTTTTAGCTGCGCGGTTTGTAACCTTCAAGTTTTAAGTTGTTGTAGGCGGTTGTGTGGCAGCATAGTTTTTTCTCCTCGTTCTCTGGCAATAATTGTTTTAACTTAGTGTCATCTGTTTTGGTTATAGTTATGCACCAGCACGAGGCGCACCTTATCTGATTCCTTTTGCAAAAGCCCCTTTCTGATGTTCTCTAATCTCTGTAAAGAGATTTCAAGCTAGTATCTTGTGTTTAAGTACAAAATTTGCATTTTGTCCTTCTATGGCTGGATTTCCCCGCTGGATTTCATTATCAACATACAATCTTGATAAGAACTTTCTCAAGTGGACACACAACTAAGATTAACCCACATGCACCCTTTGTAACCTTAAAATATACTAAAATGCATAAAACATAACAGCTTTATTGCAAGATTCATATAACTTTGCATGCAATTGACTAACGTGAAGAAAAGGTGTCAGATAAGGTGTTCTAAGAAAAGGAGTATCCATACTCAATATATTCCCTCATAGCCAAAAACTGGAGGAAATAAAAGGAGGAGCTTTCTATTATTCTTACTAATTCAAAGTCCTAGGTTTGGAGTTCTTTTCACTAGCTTGGTAGAACACCTCACTTCCCTAACAAAATATGGAAGAGAGATTAGTTTCTTGGTCGTAACTTGTTCATATATTAAGTTGAGTTGTATATATATCAAGTTGAACGGACTTGTATATCTATTAAGTTGAGTTAATCACTTAATCTGTTCCTCCATCGGAAAATTTCCACCGTACATTACAAATCGACGTGGAAGTTAATGATTTTGAGTTCTGCACATTTGTGTTTCTGGGTATTAATTTCAGAACACTTGGCTTTGTCAGGACGTGTTTGAGGAGAAAAGGAGCATCTTAGAACCAGCAGGGGCTCTTTCCCTGGCGGGAGCTGAAGCATACTGCAAGTACTATGGACTCAAGGGTGCAAATGTGGTAGCAGTGACCAGTGGAGCTAACATGAATTTCGATAGATTGAGATTGGTAACTGAACTTGCAGATATTGGTAGACGGCGGGAGGCTGTGCTTGCAACTTACATGTCCGAGGAACGTGGGAGCTTCAAGCAATTTTGTGAACTTGTATGTTTTCATAATTTTTCTTTCCCTGCAATTTTTACTGATACGTCTAATTTAAGTTACTTCTTTGTTGATTACAGGTGGGCCCTATGAATATTACTGAATTCAGATACAGATACAGTTCAGATAAAGAGAAAGCTCTAGTACTGTACAGGTAAGACATACGAGTGATGTACTGCAGTGTCTCTTATTGTAAACTAAAGCATGTTCCCTGGTTTAGAATGCTAAAATGTAAAATGCTGAATTCACATGTGTACAATGTACTTATTCGGTTATTCCTCTCTCACAGTGTTGGTCTTCACACAGAAGCAGAACTTGATGCTATGATGGACAGAATGAAATCTTCTCAGCTACATACAATAAATCTTACAGAAAATGATCTGGTCAAAGATCATTTGCGGCATTTGGTACGCCTATCTTTCATGTTCATTGATTTGGGGGGGGGGGGTATTGTTTAAGCATAAACGGAGGCATTCCTCTCATTTCCATTGGATGATAGCGCTATTTTGGAGTTCAAATATGCAGTTCAATTACACAGTTCTTATATCTCCTCTTACTTCATTAGTTCATTCTCTGTTATCAAGCTCTAAAGCTCTACAGTTTTACAAATGAATTAGCTCATGTATTATTGTTTAATGAGATCAGACATGCAAAAGGGAAACACATGGACACAGGACACTGAAATTTGACACTTCAAACCAAAATGTAGTCACCATTTTAGACACTAAACTTCGTGGACAATGAGAGTATGAATAGCTCATTCGTGCTTGCTTTTTGGATCTGTTTCAGATGGGTGGCCGATCACAGGTTAAAGATGAGCTTCTTTGCCGCTTTGTTTTCCCTGAAAGGCCAGGGGCTTTGATGAAGTTCTTGGATATTTTAAGCCCACGTTGGAATATAACTTTATTCCATTACCGTGGACAGGTTGGTGCCCCTAAACTGTGTCTTGGTAAAACATACTCCCTTCATTCCCTTTAAATCTTCATGTTTTTCCATTTGGGGCGTTCCATTAGAGTCCAAAATTGAAATTTATTATATTCATTACCCTCACCCTCCACATATATTTACAACTTTATCATTCCACCAGCCATTTTTTATTCTTCTTCTTTTTTTTTTTACGACAATAGTACTCACTCACCCTACTTTTCTCATTCTTTATTCAAACAATGCCTCACTCACAAGACCTTTTTCATATTTTACTTAATTAATACTCCAATTACATCTATTTTTATTAAAAATGTGTGCCCTCACAAGTTAAGTTGTGAGAAACTTCTCAGAAGTTATGATAAATAACTTGGGAGGGAATTGAGGGAGTAGTAGTTTTTTTTTTTTTTTTAAGTAAAAAAAATTTATTTGCCTTTCTCATGACTTATGTTTTATGCTTGCATCACATATATAGGGTGAAACTGGGGCAAATGTGTTAGTTGGTATCCAAGTAGCTGGTACAGAGATAGATGAGTTCCAGCACCGAGCAAATAGTCTTGGTTATGAGTATGAAGTAGAAACCTCTAACGAAGCATTCCAGCTTCTAATGAGATGAGGCCAACAAAAAGAAAGAAGCCAACGACATATCAGTTCGGGATTCATAGTTGGTGAATCAATATTGGATTATGTTTAGAGAGGAGGTACGAGTCGTACAACTATTATTCCTGGCTGGTGAATTCTTTCTACCGTATGCACCTTCATCCAAGTGAGATAGCACGGGTAAAATTGTTTTTCACAGTTAAAGATGTATGATAGTTTTATGTGAAATTCCTAGTAAACACAAAAGAAAAACCACATCTTTGGAACATCATTCTAAACTTACACAATCACCCATCCAAGAGTTCGGAGTGTTTTTTTTTTTTTTTTTTTTTGTTCATCTAATTTATAGGAAAAACTGGTTTTCTGTAGAGTTCAGATTGAAGTTATTTATTTGGGTTATGGCAGATTTCTATACCGAAGTTATAATCTTGTGATGTTTCCCTATCATAGTATCATGTAAACATGGTGGTTTTTTTGTTATTATTATTATTATTATTATTTTTTTTTTAACCAAAGAAGATAGATTTTAGGGTACAGTACATGAGGATACGATAGTGTTATGTGGGAAACATAAGCACAGATCGTTGCTTACAAGTTACAATAGTAGCTAGCCACTAACAAGCATTGTTCCAGAAGATGGGAATCTAGGCCTGTCAATGGGTGCAGTCCGCCCGTCCCGTACACCGCCCAATTAAAAATCCGTTGGTTCTGGTCTGGCTTTTAAAGCCGCAACCGGCGAGTAATCGGTCGTTTATACCCGGAACTGAACCAGACCGGTCCACTGGTCCGGGTCGGTTCTGGTTTCTGAGTTCTGTAAAATTCGAAAACTAAAATATGAAAAAAAAATTGCAAACCTTTTTCCCAAACTGCTGGTATGCTCATCAATCATCATCCATCTCAGATTCTCAATACCCCTTTCTTGATCCAAATTTGCAGAACACATGTACCGTACACAACCCCCAAACAAATTCTTCAACTTAGCATCAACTCCCAAAATCCCTAATCCATCTTTTTCCACCTCAAATCTCCTCAGCTGAAAGTCGGGCGCTACTCAATCGATGTCAAGGCCGATGATGTGGTGAGTGTTGGTTCCGAAGAGGGTGAAGGAGGGTTCCATGGCGGAGATCCACTCGGACTTAATCGGAATCACAGTGAGAAGAGAGAGGGAGAAGAGAAGACGTAAAACCTAATTGGAATAATATACCATCCATGGGTTTTCTTATCTATCACTGGGTGTCCGGAGAAATCACCTAAATTGTATGGTTTCAGTTGCGGTCTCGAGTTTACTGGAAGCGGTCCGGTTCCAGATTTTAAGCCCAATATTGTTTATATGGACCGGGTCTTGGGTGGATTGCACCCATTGACAGGCCTAGATGGGATAGTATGAGTTAGAGCTAATCGGAAGGAGCTTGCATTACTGCCATGTCTGGCCGAAAGATATGCTCAGTAAACAAACTTCACTTGTACTTCTTCAAGTTGCGTCATAAGCTCCCTACTGTCCTGAAGTAGCCCCTGTTGGGCTTGAGCTGGGACCTGGATCCTATCAACACAATGCAAAAGATACAGAGAAACAGTATATATGTTAAGTTTGTGAAAATGCATTTGAGTTGCTAGATTTAATCCCAAACGTAAACCAAAAAATTCAGTACCGAGAGTTTCTAAAAACACATCCACAGCCTACAAACCTAGGATCCTAATTACATCTAAATCTTGTTAGTTCAACAATTATACGTGAGTCCAATTTTTATTGACCAAACTAAATGGAACTGTTAATTTAGTAACAACTAAACATAAACATGACCTTAGTATTTTTAATTTTTTTTTCTCTCTATTTTTCTTTCTTTTCCTTTCCTTCTTAAATATCTTTGATATCGGAGTTGTACAACTCCGTCAATCAGAGTTGTGCAGCTCTGATTTGTTGTTCACTTTTTTTTTCCTTTTTCTTTTTAAATTTTGGGTTAATTTTAAAATAAAATTAATTAGGGTTTAGTTTGCAATAAAATTTGAGACCATTTAAAAATTTAAAAGTTAGATGGCTTATATTGAATTATTAAGTGTCAAATTGATAACATTAGAAAAAATAAAGTAAATGTGTAATTAATGAAAATTAAAGTTGTTTGGTATCAAACAAAATTAATTATTTGATCAAGAGCAAACATGTCTTTTTTTGGAATGAAGACTCTGAATTTCTTATTTCCAACTATTCAAAACAATAATGTCGATCAATAGATCCAAACGTGATCACAATCAACCTAATATGTCAATGCTAACTCTACGGGACAAAAATGCTAACTAGTAATCAAATTACAAGCTATAGTAGTACTTTGCCAAATTTTCATCCACTAGACATCTAATTCGAACAGTTTCCCTGATTTGTATGCTTAGGATTTCTATTTCTCCATATTGTATACACAGTTTCCGCGAACGCAATATTAAGCAATCTGGCCTTCACAGATTCCCCTCGAGTAACTCGTCTCATCCATTCCAATTCATTCTCGAACTTCTGGGGTGTATGATTTTTTTGAGAGAAAAAAAACATCATATATTATAATGATCAAGTTACAGCAGAAGTCTCAAAAGGCAATGAAGAAAAACCAACACTATCCTGGGAGACGTTTTGGGCCAGCCTATGCGCAATACTATTACAGGTTCTTCTAGAATGCATAAAAGAAAGAGAGCTAAAACCAGCAGCCATAAGTCTAGTTTCTATTACAATATTGCCAGCAAGGCCAAAAGGGATATCAAAACCCTGAAGCTGCTTTGTCACGTTCAAGTTATCTCCTTCGATGTCTACATTATCTATCTGTAACTCATGTGCGAAACTCACCGCAGTTCTGGCCGTTAATGCTTCTGCTACTTCCGGGTTATCAATGAACTTGAAGAACTTGCGTTTCCAAGCAAACACCTTCCCGTTTCTGTCTCTTATCACCACACCCGCACTGGACCCCTGCAAATGCCGGCTGACTGTTGCATCGTAATTGACTTTTAATCTTCCAACTTCAGGCGGCATCCACTGATCCCTCACAATCTCTGGTGGTCTGGGTTGAGCGAACATATTCTGGGCTTCTTTATACCTCGTCAAATACTGTTGGGCAAAGTTGATTGATTCCATAGCGTCATAACCATCCCGTTCATGTATCACTTTGTTCCTATTGCCCCAGATCGCCCAACAAAAAGTAAGGAACAGAGCCAGCTCCTCCTTAGTAACCTTCTGCCGTACAACCTCTATCCAACTCAGTGCATCACCTGTTTGTTCAAATAAGACACTATACGGTAAAGGTGAACAGGCCCAAAAGAGTCGTGCATATGGACAATCACGCAAAATATGCATAATGGATTCTGCAGTACATTTACACACTGGACATTGTGTATCAATATTAACTCCCCTTTTGACAAGATTCCCCAGAACTGGCAAAGAATTCCTTAGCACTCTCCACACAAATATTTTAATTTTCAGTGGTATTTGCAAGCGCCAAAGCCAATCCCAGTTACTATGTTGAGTTGTACTCACTCCCCCATGCCTATTCTCCATCTTCTGTTACTGCAGGGTCCTTGCTAAATAGTAAGCAGATTTCACTGTATAGAAACCATGGTTAGAAAAGCTCCATACCCTCACATCCGGCGCATTCTGTAAAGGCAAAGGTATACGCAATATATCATGTTTATCCTCATCCCAGAACAGTAAATCCGCTAAAGTTTCATTCCAACAACCATTATTAATCAAGTTAGCTACTGTGATATCCCCCAACTCATACAAGTCTGGTGTTATCGGCTTCAGGACCTGCTCCCTCGGAATCCAGTGATCCCTCCAAACATTGATCTCCATCCCGCCGCCTACTCTCCATCTTACACCATATCTGACCACCTCCATTGCCCCCATAATGCTTTTCCACGTGAAAGATGCATTATTCCTAGTTTGTGCTTCCAGAACATCAGTTGTAGGGAAATACTTTGCCTTGAAAACTCAGCTAAGCAGCGAGGATGGATTATGAATAATCCTCCATATATGTTTCCCGAGCATTGCTAAATTGAAGGAACGCAAGTCTCGGAAGCCCATTCCTCCATCTCTTTTGGAGTCGCAAAGTTTATCCCATTTAACCCAATGTATCTTCCTGTCAGTTCCATTCCCACCAATATTTAGCCACGATAGCATCAATCTCTTGGAGGAGATAGTCTGGTAGCTTAAAACAGCTCATAACATAAGGTGAAATTGCTTGAATGACAGCCTTGATTAGTACTTCTTTCCCCGCCTTTGAAAGCATTTTATTTCCAAAGGGGCGTATGATTAACTTGTAGTCATTCCAGTATCTTCATCCAAATTAGTCTGAGTATTCCCGCATTCAAAGAAAAGGTGATTAACACGTTCCTAATTGCCACGTAGAACACAAGCGTCATCATCACTGATCTCCATCTTTAGCAATTGATCTTTGATAAAAAAAATAAAATGTCTTTTTATTGTTTTAATTAGCCAAAAGTCAAATTCGTGGGTTTTAAGTCTCTTGGAAAAGGGTCATATGTTATTACTACTACGCTAACAGGCCAGAGCTCAAATGTAATAAAAATATCTAATAAGGGGTCCAGATGAAATTCGACCAAAAAATAAAATACAACAAAAAAGTAAAAGTAATTGAGTTCATTCCGAGATGGCAAAGTTAAGTTATGATCCCAACTCCCACACCCAACAACATGTGAGTAGGGATGAACTAGCTCATCTACCACAGCTCACACGTTGTTGGAGTAGCCTTAGCGCTGGAAATTGGTTCAATGCGGTCCGGATTGGGCTGGTCCACGGTGAATCGAGTCTGTATCGTGGCAGTTTAAAGTTACTACATATGGCCCCGAATATAAATTTCACAGTTTCATTTTACATACATTTGGTCCGATTTACATGTCCAGTTTCGTTTTTTCATAACATATTCTTTTAACTAAGCTAGAATCTTTAATGCAGTACTAATTTAACTTAATTACAACAGTGGTAATTTACCCCAGCTGTAGGGGTATGAGAGTAATTTACCCATAACAAATAAAGCCATATATAAGTCGTTGATCCTCGTTTGTGTTACTAGTCTTGGTGAGAGCCTAGTAGCAACAATATTCGTGTAGGCATGACAATATCCATAAAAAGCCTTGGTTTTTCTTTAGCAATTTGTCTATTTTCAGCCACCACCATTGTAGTACTAAACTTTGATGATGATGCTATCAAAGACATAACGACGACTGGTACTCATCATGATCATCGTCAAGGGACGGCTACATACATCCCCTTACCGGCTGGCTTGGTTGGCCCAGAGAGCTTCGCATTCGACGCAGCTGGTGGTGGGCCCTACACCGGTGTTTCTGATGGCCGCATAATCCGGTGGCTGCCCAACGAGACTCGCTGGGTCGATTTTGCCGTCACATCCCCGGAGAGGTCAGTTTAATTTGTTACATGAGATAAATTTGCCAGAGATTTAAGACTAGCTAACTTAACTGGTTAATCATTCAAATTCAACACTCAAAATGGAATAACTTTTTAGATTTGAACACATACTATGTACTTAGATTGATTAGTTTGCAACGCTAGATGCTACTGCTAGTGATTAGCCAGCTAGGTTATTGGGGATCGACTAGAAACGGAGTTCATGAATGCTTCAAGTTAAAGGCTAGCTCTCAAACTATGTATGGTGCATCTGCATATGTTAAGATATGCTTGTTGCCAATTTAAATTAGTGGTTAACTTAATTAATTATTAATCGGTTCACCATGATATATTAAGTCATGAATAGTCTCTCCATTTAAGAGGATTAAGAGAGATGTTTTACTAAAAATATGTCATTGATTATTATGGAGTAAATAATCATTACATTATGATAATATGAGTTTGCCTCAGCTTCACATGGATTGAAAAATCTTGAAATATTTTAGTTTTATACATTTACTTTAATAATCTCCATTGAAGAGGATTAAGAGAGATGTTTTACTAAAAACATGCCATTGATTATTATGGAGTAAATAATCATGACATTATGATAATATGAGTTTGCCTTAACTTCACATGGATTGAAAGATCTTGAAATATTTGGAAATATTTTAGTTTTATATATTTACTTTAATAATATGCATATATCGGCTTTCAATGAAAAGGATATATTTCTGCAATAAGTTGGAAAATTAAGAATTTTAAAATTTAATTCAAAGTCAATAAATTCAGCTTTTTTGGAGAAAAAGAACAATACCCAATTTGTTTGTAACTCGACCGGAACTGATTTTTTCATAGCTTCGTTCCAAACAAATCACATGCAAAGTTTAGGAAACAAGAACTGCAAGGAAATGAGCTAGGCGTGTTTAGCATAAATTTTCCGTTAGCATGTTAGCGTGAAACTAGCTAGCTCACACGCACTGTGTTGGGGATTGGTGAGCAGTTGTGTACTAGCAACAGTATAGCTTGTACCTAATGAAGGTATTTGAATTGAATAGATTATGCGTAACGTATCAAAATTTTAGAATGTTTAAAAGGATTTAAACGCTATACATATAAATAATGTGCATTTTTTTTCTCAAAAATCAATTCATAAGAACTCCAGCGTGCTTCGTTTGAAACAATTATAGGATAGGTGACCCTACCATGAACTTTCTCGTACGCATATGAATGGGGACAAAATGCAAGGAAAAAAGTTTGAGACCAACATATCATCCTAAAGATCTAAACAGGAGTAACCATAAATCCCAACGGTTGGGACTTGGATCCATTAGTGGCTGAAACGTTACGTTGTTAGAAGAAGTTTTTGAAATTTAAAATATAGTGATAATATATATTATTATTGACAGTTTCTATAAAACAAAAACCAAGAATCACATGAATAGACATTTGTGGTGGAAATCAGTGTAATCCAGATAATATTTGCTACAATCAAATATTATATATATATATCCTGTTTGCCTTAGCTTCTAAAATTATACTAATAATCGTATAAGTTATTCCAAAATTATTAGTTATCATTGCATTGTATATAGAAAAGGGGATCTATATATATGGGACAACTTTTTAAGTTCTTTTTAGGGCGACAACTTTTTAAGTTGAATGGTATCATGTGTGAATTAGTGCAGTGTTGTAAACTCTTTTACTGTTTTTAATATAATACAGTAATTTCGTAAAAAAAAAAAAAAAAAAACTATATAAGTTGGAAATGTTATAAATAAAAATTTGTTGACAGTTGAAACTAATTATAGAATATGAAATCTCGTGCTACTCTGCATGCTTGCTGCTTCGACCGCTCTTATATGCGCAGAGTAATTTGTCTTTTCACTTTGGAATTGATTAACTAACTTTGCAGGATTGGCTGTGAAGGTGGTGGTGAAAATATCGAAATGGAGCACAAGTGTGGGAGACCATTAGGCCTACAATTCAACAAAAGGACCGGAGATCTGTACATTGCGGACGCATATATGGGCCTTCTTGTAGTTGACCCAAATGGGGGTTTGGCTAATCCAATTTCGAAAGGAGTTGATGGACTTGCGTTTGGGTTCACAAATTCTTTAGACATTGATCAAAGTAGTGGAATTATATATTTCACGGATAGCAGTGCACAGTATCCAAGAAGGTATGAACTTTATGGATTTTTTTTCAATGGCAAATCACATGTTCCGCCCTTACCACAAACGGTAAAACTGGTCCGGGTGTTTGCAACAACTTAACTTATCCGACTTATCACTTATTTTAAACAGAAGTAGCTTTTTGAGTATTTGCAACAGCTTATAAGCCGCTTAATTCTCTTAAATTAAGCTGGATAAGTTAAAGTTGAAGAAGCTGGATTGTACCTCATTCAACAGCTTCTCCTTAAATTAAGCTGGATTTTAGTTGTTTTTGTCCAAAAAGTTACACTACTCCTACAACTTATCTAAATTTTAAGTAGTTTTTTTAAAACACCCATCAAATTCTGTAATAAGCCAACTTTACCAACTTCTCCTTAAATTAAGCCACTTATTTTAAGTAGAAACTATTGCAAACACCCCCTCAGCCCGGGACTTTGTATGCTCAGCCCGAGGCGGAATCATGGGTGTATAGTTGGACGTCCCACTCCCCTCTCTCCTTCCTACCTAATTTTGAAATGTAATTTTTATGTTTCAATTTGACACTGCTACTTTCAAATTATGAATATGGTGACAAATTTAGTGATTTAATTAATGTGTTTTTTAACTTAGATAACATGCATGTACATGCACAGTTAGAATTTTGAGTAATGTTGCTTGATGCTTATCTGTAGGAGCTATATCTCAGTGATGATCACTAGTGACAACACTGGAAGACTCCTCCAATTCAATCCACAGACCAACATAACAACGATTGTCCTAGACAACCTCAAGTTCCCCAACGGAGTCGCACTAAGTAAAAATGGTGATTTTCTACTCTTTACCGAGACCACGACTTGCAAACTATACAAATTCTGGCTCAAAACGCCAAAAGAAGGAACCCTCGAGCTTATGGCAGATCTTCTGGGTTTTCCAGACAACATCAAAAGGAACACCGATGGTGAATTTTGGGTTGGGATCAATTCCAAGAAAGGGTGGTTTACGAACTGGATTTTGTCAAATCCTTGGATAGGCAGACTTTTGTGAATACGATTAAAATGGATTTTACGACATTGTACATGCGGATGTCGGGTTGTTAGGGGGGAGTATGGGTATGGGGGTGAGACTGGATGAGGACGGAAAAGTTGTGGAGGTTTTGGATTATGGCAAAGGAAAAAGATGGGGGTATGTTAGTGAGGTTGACGAAAATAATGGGAGTTTGTGGATTGGATCAGTTACTAGGAGTTTTGTGATAAAAGATAAAAAAAATTGGCTTCTTCAAGTGGATCAATATAGAGGATTAGGAAATGAAGAAGATTGATAGCTAAACAAGTTATGAAATCAATGTTATGCATGGTGGTAAAAAGTTGTAGCGGTGAAATGAGAGAGGCATGATTCGATCCATAACGGTGACAAAATTATAAGGTTGGTATAAGTATGTAGAGATAAGGTGGTTTAGAACTCTTGTATAATTGTAGTATAGAAATAGTTGTAATATTTGTCGTTTAAAAAAATATGCTACGCATGTTATGCATGTTTGTATTGTTTGTATATGCAATTAAATACAAAATAGTTTTAAAGCCATTTGGTTAAATACAACACTTGTACCAAACTATTTTGTACTAGAACCTAATTAGATATGGCTAGTGATATAATCAGAGCTAAAATTATTAATGCCAGAGCAATTTGTGCACTTTTAAGAATGATTAGTGTTTATAAAAGTTAAATTGCTCTGGCATTATTAATTTTAGCTCCGAATACATTAGACATTAGATATACCGTAAACATGAGTTATGTTTCAAGTTTAATATGTTTTTACATCTTTTGAAGACTTGAAAATCGGTCAACTCAAGAAGGACGTACCAAAATTTTTAACCGGGGTATTTGATCATACGGACTGCGTAGATTGTTTAAAATTATTAATAGATTATCTTTATTTTAATAATATCAAAACAAGTAGGCTGTAAGAAGAAGAAGAAGCAGAGTATGCCTGGCGCCTCATTGCCATGGCTGCCAATCTTATCCACCACTTCAATATTGGTGCCTCTGTTCATCACAGCCTCAAAACTCCATTACCACCACCGCAAACAATCACTAAACCCCAAATTCTCTCTCATTAAAGACTCCATTTTCTCCCCCACAAAACAACAACTCCCTCTTCCGTTTACTTCAACTGTCCACCCAACACAATGACACCCACCTCACCAAATCTCTCCATGCCTCAATTCTCAAACTTCAACATAACACCCATTTGCTCAATCACCTCATTAACTCCTATCTCCAACAGGGTCGCTTTAACTACGCCCGCAAGCTGTTCGACGCAATGCCCAGCCCAGATGTTGTCTCCTACAGCACACTGATTTCGTCTCTTGCCAAGTCTGGAAAGGAGGCTGATGCTGTTCGCCTCTTCTTTCAGATGAGAGCCTCAGGTATACAACCTAATGAGTACACTTTTGTCGCCTTGTTAACTGCTTCTATGCGTTTGTTGGACATACATTTGGGTTCACAAGTTCAAGCCTTGGCGGTTAAGTCTGGTTACGTTCATTATACTTATGTAACCAACGCGTTAATGGGGTTGTATCGTGAATGCGGTTGTTTTGATTCTGTAGTAAGGATTTTTGGTGAAATGCCTGTCAGGGACACTGCTTCTTGGAACACTGTTATGTCATGTGTTGTTGAGGAAGGAATGTATGAGAGAGCATTTGAGTTGTGCCGTGAGTTGTTGAGTCTAGGTGAGGGACTCGATTATTTTACCCTTTCGAGTCTCTTGGTTGCGTGTGCGAGAGCTTCTGTGGTGAGAGGAGGCATGGAATTTCATGCCTATGCGCTTAAAACTGGATACGGAAGCCATTTGAGCGTTAATAATGCGCTAATTAAGTTCTACTCCAAGTGCGGGGACTTGTCTGATGTGGAGCGGTTGTTCGAAAAGATGCCTATACATGATGTTTTTACTTGCAATGAAATGATTAACGTGTATATGGCGTTTGGCCTTATGGATATGGCTGTGAAAATATTTAATAGGATGCCGGATATCAATTGCGTCTCCTATAATGCTCTCTTATCTGGATTTTGCCGTAATGGTGATGGCTTTAGGGGATTAAAACTGTTCTCTAGACTTTTGGAGGAGGGAATTGAGTTAAGTGACTTTACACTGACTAGTGTTTTGAGTTCTTGTGGGTTAGTGATGGATAGGAGAACCAGTGAACAAGTACATGCCTTTGTTCTCAAGTTTGGTTTCGGTTCAAATGACCATATTGAGACGGCAGTTCTTGATATGTGCACAAGATGTGGCAGAATGGATGATGCTGAAAGGATCTTCACGCGGATCAGTAAGAGAAATTCAATTATGCTTGCGTCATTAGCATGTGGATATGCCCGAATCTCAGAACCAGAAAAAGCAATCCGGTTAATCTGCGATCAGCTTTATGTAGAATCTGATGTATTGGATGAGGAAGTGTTAGCTTCTGCATTTGCTATATGTGGAGATTTAGGGTTTCAAGAGCTAGGTGAGCAATTCCACGGTCACGCTTTGAAATGCAAATTCTTGAGTGAAATAGGAGTTGGAAATGCTACGGTTAGCATGTATGCCAATTGTGGTGACATGGAACAAGCGATTAAGGTATTTAATAGTATGTGTGCACATGACATAGTTTCATGGAATGCTCTGCTAACTGGCCATATTCGTAATAGGCAGGGGGACAAAGGGCTTGCAACTTGGCAGAATATGCAAAGCAGCGGTATTAAACCAGATTCAACTACATGTTACTTAGTTATCTCAGCTTATCGACACACTAGTTTGAATAAGGTTGAATATTGCCGCAAGTTCTTCCTATCCATGAAATCCATTTATCACATTGAGCCCAATTCAAGCCATTATGCTTGTTTAGTTAGAGTTTTGGGTTACTGGGGTCTTGTGGATGAAGCTGAAGAAATAATTGACAATATGCCATTTGAGCCAGATGCTTCAGTATGGAGGGCATTGCTTGATGGCTGTCGGATTCATCTGGATAGCAGAGTTGGAAGGCGTGCAGCAAAGAAAATACTCGAGATGGATCCGCAAGACCCTTCAACCTACATTCTGAAATCGAATCTCTATTCTGCTTCTGGACTGTGGCATTGTTCGGAAGTTGTCAGGGAAGAGATGAGGAATAGAGGATTCCGAAAGATACCTGCCCGGAGTTGGTTTATACATGAAAATAAGGTCTTTTCATTCTTTGCCAGAGATAAATCGCATTTGCTGTCTAAGGACATTTACAGTGCTTTGGAAATACTCTTCAAGGAGTGCTTAAAAGTTGGTTATGTCCCGGATACAAGCTTTGTGCTTCATGAAGTAGAGGAACATCAGAAGATTCATTTCTTACTGTACCACAGTGCCAAATTAGCAGTTGCCCATGGGATATTAGCGACCGGACCTGGAAAGCCGGTAAGGGTGATGAAGAATATCAATCTCTGTGGGGACTGCCATGCGTTCTTAAAGTGTATTTCGGTCATTACAAAAAGGGAGATTCATGTAAGAGATTCGTCTGGTTTCCATTGCTTTGTGGATGGTACATGTTCGTGCAAGAGTACATGGTGATACAAAATCCTATTTTTGTTCTACTCCCATTGTGTGGATTACATGCAAGAGCTTGATCCATCAATTTTTGTTCTTTTTTTTTTTCAACTGCCTGCTGGAAGCTGATGTAAAATGTTCCTAGCCATAGGATAGATCAGTCATAATTTACTGGAATGAAATTTTGCTACGTGATAGAAGAAGTAATACTCTACTTTAAAACTTGGTCTTTCCATCTTGATTTTTTTACACAACCTAATGTTTGCAAGGTAGTTCAATAGCTACACTAAGATTTGAGTCGGGACCAATAATATACTGCTGTGTGCATTGAACAATTGTCAATTTTTCTTAAACATACTTAATTGCATGCCGAGTTCGGATGTCTCATTGCATTGAACACTGACTCGCATTTGGTTACATGATTTGGATATGGGACTTGCATTCTTCCTCTCTGCATTTTCGACTCTCTTGATTGGCTTTTGGCAGGGTTGGTGACATCAGAGAGCAACTGATTGTGATAGGAAGTTCCGTATTGTTCTTCATTGCCTGTGTGCAACTGTAAGTTACATAGCATTTTCTTCTAGTCTAAATGCCTGCCTTTGTGTTATGTTTTGTTGGTTTTGTTATTTTTATCCGAACTTTTTCAAGTAGACCATGTCATGAGCCTAGATATTTCAAAATTACAAGGCGATTGTGCAAATAACCTCTTGACAAAGAACAAAGTGTCCCAGTCTGTCTTTGAATGATGAGAGCAAGATATGGGAGGGATTTTAACACCTGAAATGCTTTCTCCCTCACCTCTCACCTTATTCTCCTCGAGTGTTATTCCTTTCTAAATAGAGCTCAACTCATGAAGTATAGCTAGCTGCATGTTACTGAAATTATGCGCCTTCATGTGTAGTTGGGTTGAGATGGAGCTTAGGGATCATGTTATTAAGTATGCTCATGTCGTAACGATGAAATCATGGCTCTTTTTTTATATTATCATATTGTGGTAGTAATTCCAAAGTTTTGAGTTGAGCCTTAGTTCAATTAATTGATCAATGTAAAGGAATGAGCATAGATTTTGTTATTGGCTGATATCATTCAAGCTCAAATTTGGAAACAGCACCTAGTTAGAACGATAGTCTGCAATGCTTTGCTGTTTTCAACGTAGTATATAAGCCACAACCAGGAGCGTGGAGGACAGCCACAAATTTCTACTATTGTCCAATTAGATGTCAGTATTTTGCTAAACTGGAGAGAACACCCAGCCGCATGCAGAGCGTGTATGTCACTCACCCACAGCTGCCTTCTCCATTCAGCTAGCCCTTTTTCCCTCTGCAGGTATTTTGATCCTTTAGAGTCAAAACAACCAACTTCTCTCTTGCTCTTTACTTTTCTCATTCGTTCCACTATAGGGCTACTGTAATGGATTGGCTTTCATTTCGCTTGGACATTTTATAAATTGAAACCATTATGTCATACTGGTTTCGTATGAAGATTGTCTGATTTCTCTATCTCTGTTTTGGGTCTATATTTAAACTTTGCTGCTTTGTTTCTCAGTTGAGCGTCAACAAAACCTGGAATCAGATAAATGCTAATGAAAGTGAAGTACTGATTTGTGCCAAAATTATGACTCTATAATGCTGGTTTAATATCTGTTTTTGCTGGCTCCTGATCATAGAAGGAGCTATTGCAACCTCAACATTGGTAGGACTACTTGTAGCGTTTAAGCCTTGATTTCCGTTTGAGGTGAAGAAATTGAAAACAAATGGCAGGCTCATGTTGTGCACTATCGTTTCCTGATGTTCAGTTGTGTTATCTATAGAGAGTAGAATTTGGTTTTGTATTAGATTACTGCAGCTTGAAGTGTAATTCCTAATTCCATTTGCTATATATAGTCAAATACTTGTTTCTGCTGCATTCGGTTTTTGTCTTTGCAGCAGGAGTTTCTTTTTTTTTTTTTGAGGAAAGTCTTTGCAGGAGTTTAATATGAGAGAGATAGCCACAATGAGTACTTGTATGACTGACCTTACTACTTATCATGGTGATGTCCTTAGCAATTTTTCTCTTTTTTCATTTATTCTTTTCTTTTTCTTTTATCCTTTTGTCTCACCTTCTCCTTCCTTCTATTCAAACTCCGGTGCCGGAAAATTTCGATACCAGAGTTGTCCAATTGGAACAGTCGATTCGGCAGCTCTGATCAGACCCATCTCAGCACCGACGGAGCTATTTTGCAGCTTTAACGGAGTTATTTAACAGTTCCGATCGAAAGCTGCTTACAGCTCCTATATCAGAGCTGTCCAGCCGCAATTAGAGCTGGGTATTGTTATGACTATCTAATAAACTCAATTTCTAATTTGAACACCTGTGAAATAATTAACCAGCTATCGCCTATTTGTTAGTTCTAGTGACTTGTATAGGATGTTAGATTTTTCCTTGTAATTTTATCTTTGAAGATCTTTCAACCAAGTATCCCCCATCAAATAAGGTTATCCCCCATCAAATAAGGTGATCAAGATTGAACCGATCAAGCTGCAACAAGTAACTGTACAAGTATTTATACTCCAGTAATCAAAGTATCAGAAATATCGCATAACTTGATTTCTGATACCTCTCTGAATAAGAGAAATACCTTATAAAAGGTTTCTGAAGACATAAACAAATATGCGAGAAAAAACTTTTTCTTTAATACTACAACTTTATGAGAGAAGTGGACTTCTGATCCACATATTCTTTCTAATAGACTCGCTGAATAAGTGTTGCTCTATATATAAATGCTTACTAACCCGGGTCGGGTTTTTCTACGGTCAGGTAGGCTTTCGCCCTGCCTGACAACAGTCACCCAATTAAAATGTGACACCTCATTCTCCTTCGCCAATAAGGCGAAACAATTTTTTAAATTTATTTTTATACATTAAATATGAACTGACTTAAATAACCTTGAATTAAAATAATAATTACAAATATAAAAATATTTTTAAAAAATAAAATAAATTAAAAAATATTTTTATTCTTTTATATTATTTTACAGGCCCGGTTTTTAACGGGCCGGGTCAGCGGGCCGAACCCGTTGACATATTTTCGAATTTATTAATAAATAATTTAATATAATAAACAAATTCATAAAAAAAAATCGAAATTATAAAAAATATTTATTAAAATTTTTTTCATTTTTTTGGAGGGTAAGAATGACATATTATAAAATATTAATATTTTTATTATAATTTATTAATTGAAATATTAATAAGGCGACAAGGCGGAGGACAAGGCGAAAGGCAATCGCCAAAATTATTTTGGCGAATCGTTGTGAACCATTAGATCAAAAATTTAATGGCCAAGATCAGTTTGTCTGATGTCAGGCACGGCGAAGCCTGCCTGACCCTAGAAGAGTCCTACTAACCCTTGTATATCTGAAAGATTAGCATGGATTAAAAAATGTGTAATAAAGAAATGTGTTGCTCTGATCATATCAAATTGGAGCTAACAGCTCCGATCCGGAGCATTTTTTTATTTAATTTTATTTTTTCTTTTTAAAAAAATATTTTAGACTTGTATTGAAAAATAAATTTTATAGGTACTTGTTTTCATATGTAGGTTAATTTTAAATAATTTATAGTTAACTTTGTAAAATAAGAAATTTTAGAGTAAAATGTGTAATAAAGAAAAACTAATGGTGTTTGGTTGTAAATAAAATCTGAATTTTGAATTTTGAATGAGCGCAAATTTGTTATTTTTTGCTTTTATTCGCAGAAGATCAAGGTCGTGGTGTTGGACGTAATTACATTTATCTAACAGGAGAACCAAATGAAGTGAAGTCTATTAAGAATAAAAACGTAATAGATAAATATATAAAGGGAATCCAAATGGAATTTGTGATAATTTTTAATTAAGTTCATGAATTTACTTAAAAGGAATTAAACTAAACTGGACCAAAACCCGTGGCTGTGGCAAAGAAGGTGAGTATGATACTTTTTGGATAAAGAATAAAATGACACATTTCTATTAGAACGTCTAAATTGGCAAATGGAAAATTATAAACGAGAGAGAGGTAGAATTGTTTTCTAAATGAAAATAATATATTCAAGGTAAATTTGATTTAAACCGAAAGTGTTTTTCTTTTTTTTGTGATTTGGTGATGATTAGGGTGGTATATTTGTATCTAAAGGGTTAAGATGTCCATAATTATTCGATTGTTTTTCATCTAAGTATTTCTCATACATATCACAAATTTTGAGTTCTATTAATAATTTCTTTTGCTGTTTAACATTAATAAACTTTTTTTTTTTTAAATTAGTGTAAGTAGCACTACCTCCCGTATCTATCTGCAAGGTTCCAATTTAAATTTATTAATTTCATAATTTTATAATATAATTATAATATTTATTTTTTAATATAATTTAAAAATAATATCATACTGGATCTGAAAAATGGAAACTTAGGCATTAATAAATTCCGGAAATACATCGGAAAAGGACAAAGGGGTTGTTTAGAAGAAAAAAGGCAAGTGTGCTTGCATGAAGAACTCGAATAAAGAGGCCGAAAACAGCGGACGCTTGGCAATAGATGGCGTGGCGGTTCTGCAATCACCTCTCAAACTCTAACAACACTTATAATATTTTCCAGCTAATTTAATTCCATTCACAGTACTACTATTACTAGTATCTCTCTACTTGAAGCTTCCATACCTTTTAAACGGAAACAAAAACCACCACCTCATTTATTTCATTTCAATTACCAAAACGTTTTCTTTCACACTCTTTTCTCTAAAAAATACTATGTCAAAAAATATCAGAGTTTTTACGTAGTAGCTAGTTAGTACTAGTAGTGGTATTTGTTAAGTACGTGATTGATGGATTGCTGGAAGAAACCGTCGTCATTGTCGTTGTCGACGAGGCTGCTGGTGCCGTTCCTGGTGGTTTCTTTGCTTGTGGTTATATTTCGGGTTAATTCGGATTCGGGTAGTTACTATTATCCATGGTCTTGGTATGGCTCTGTTTTTCCAGGTGAAGAACAGACTCACTACTCAACTAGTAGTTCTGATTTGGAGCTGCGGCGGAGAGTGGTGGATGATGGTGGCGGAGAAAGAGAGGCGGCGTTCGGTCTTTTCTTGAACCGCTCCGCCGTGGCAGCAACGCCGGTGGTGGTGGGTGTTAGAGAGGTAGTAGTAGGCCCACAGGTAACAAATTCTTGTCGTGTCCTCCCAGGTTTACTTGTTTTCTTACTTTTTTAAGGTATCATTTCGTTTCTCTCTTTTATTTTATGTCTTTCCATTTTCTTTGGGTGGTTTAAGAAGGAACTGTCATGTAACATGTGAATTATCAGCAAAAACAAGGTTTAAACCCTTAAGTCGTATGAAAACTCAGTAATTTCAGTTCTATTTATCTTTTGTTGATAAGTTAGACTCTTCTCTTTCTCTCTCTCTCCTCTTCTTCTCAGTTCTCTTCTCTTATGTTCATTAAACTCTGTTGAATTTTGTTCGGATTTGTTTAGTACTATGTTTATATTAAATCAATTCAATTACCTTTAGACGAAAAAGAACAACAGTTTTTTTTTTTTTGGTTAACCGAAAATTTTATTAAACAAAACAAAATGATTTTATAGAGAGCACCAGAAATACTACGTACTCTCTCCCAGGTATACAATACAAACGATAAAAATAGCTAACCAACCCACGTCCGGTACCCAAAACAAGTGAGTTTTCCAAATTCTACCAAAATCAACCTTATAGCAGACTTTACATCAAACAACTTGGTTTCACTTGGGGCCGACCCAATTCGGGCCGTGAAATTATATATATACGGGATTATATCAAAGTTTGCAGGGGCAAAATCTTGAGTTATTGAAAAAATATTGTGCGAGTTTTGAAATTTTTTGCTAACAGTGTAAAGCATTGTAATTTATTTTTGTAACTGGGAGTATTTTTTAAAAACTGGTTTTTCCCAAACATTTTGGTAAGAAATACGATAAACAAATAGAAAGCACGGAGGAGTTTTCTTTGTCTTAAAATTAATTATTAAAAATTAATTATTGATAAAGATAAATTAAGTTCCAGTTCAGACAGACGACGAAGAGAACCAAACTTAAATGGGTAGTTTGAAATCCATCTTCATTTACTACGAGCCTGACACAAGTTTGACTGTAGAATCCTTTTTTTTTTTTTAGTCATTTTCAAGGTTTATCAATTAATTTTACTGAATATCTCAAAAAAAAAAATTACTGAAAATAATTTTTCCATCTCGGCAGGCGTCAAACATGCAGCGAACACGGACTCATTTCTAAGAATTTTTCAATTACTACTACTATATATAGTATGATTTTTCTGTTTTGGTTATAAAATAATTATGAATATGGCAAGTCCCAGGAGACTGTCCTATTAGCGGTGACATTTATTCAAATTAATGCGTTTCACATTCCCAAATTAATCTGTCCTTGGAGTAAATGACTGATAGTTATAATATCGGAGCAGAAATTTGTTAATGCGAGAGCAATTTAACTTCTATATTTCGCCTAATCATTAACAAAAATACATAAAGAATCTAATTAATTAAAGATCTACTAGCTATTACTACTCTAATTGTGGGAACAGCTGTTATGAGATGTGCTAATGAATTCATTTGAATCGTTAACTTTTGATGCATACCTCCATAACTTTCTTCTCCTTTATCGTGTGTAACATTTTGGGTATCACTGCCTGTTCTTCAATTATTGCACGATATTCGTAAATCTTGATCAAATTGACCACATTGATCACTTTTATGTTTTAATTGTGTAATCTCGGGTAATTTGTTTTTCCTTATAATGTTTTAATCTCTAAACAGGCCACGGAGGAGGAGAAGAAGAAGAATGAGACTTCCGTAAGTTCGCAAAATAGTGGGGCCAACAATAGTTCCGAAATTCAACATTTGGTCAACAGTACTATGGCTCCTGCTCCATCGAGTCCGGTGATACTTAAAACATTTAGTAAACTACAAATTCTCGAGTCAAAGCTGCAGCAAGCGCGGGCTTCAATTAGAGAATCGCAAATGAACGGAATTAGAACACATGACCCAGATTACATGCCTACTGGTCCGATGTACTTGAATGCTGCTGCATTTCACAGGTATGAAAAAATTGTGCGTTGTTACAATATGATAGAATGCTTGAGGTTTCAAAAATTGAGGTTATAAGCTTGACATATTGTTTTGTCTAGCCCTTCAATTAAGCAGGTCAGCGTTACTTGAAAACCCAGGGGTTCCATGGCGTAAATTAGACCTATTATCGTGTTTGTGAGCAAAATGTCCATAAATTGCCCACAATCATGCACTTGACTTGGTGTAGAAAATGTTGTTTGTGCGCTTTATTGTTTTAGAATCTGCAAAAGGTTTTCCGGTAATAGTTTCAGTTTTGCTATTGCTGTATAACAAGTGATTATATTTCTTGTTCGTACCAGGAGCTATCTTGAGATGGAAAAGCAGTTCAAGATGTATGTGTATGAAGAAGGGGAACATCCTATATTTCATAATGGTCCTTGCGGGAGCATATACTCTATGGAGGGAAATTTCATTTACAAGTTGGAAACTTCCAACTTCCGAACTAGGGATCCCGAGAAGGCCCATGTCTACTTCCTTCCCTTCAGTGTCACATCTATAGTTCACTTCATATACAACCGGAGTTCTCAGGACCACTGGCTTCCAATGAAACAAACGGTCAAAGACTATGTTGATCTCGTAGCCGGAAAATATCCCTATTGGAATCGAAGCCTTGGAGCTGATCATTTGATGCTTTCCTGCCATGATTGGGTATGTGCTTGGTCCCAGTCTATATGTTCTTGCATTATCACTTGTCTACCACGTTAGTAACGTTCGGGTGACTGATATGTTACACATATCTTGTGCGATATATAGTACTTATAATGGTATATCTGTGTATCTCTAATGATAGACTCTGATTCTTTATTAGGGGCCTGAAATATCAAAATCCGTTCCTGAGCTATTCAAGAACTCAATCAGGGCTTTATGCAATGCAAATACCACAGAGGGATTCCGGCCCTCTAAGGACGTGTCCATCCCGGAGATCAATTTACCCGGTGGACGGACAAATGGCTTAGTTGGCGGTCCATCCCCATCAAAACGCCCAATTCTAGTTTTCTTTGCTGGAGGGCTTCATGGTCCAATAAGGCCGATACTTCTAGACCACTGGGAAAACAAAGATGAAGACGTCCAGGTTCACAAGTACCTCCCGAAAGGTGTCTCATATCCGGCAATGATGAGGAAGAGCAAGTACTGCATCTGCCCCAGTGGGTATGAAGTAGCTAGCCCAAGAATGGTTGAAGCTTTGTACACCGGGTGCGTTCCTGTGTTAATAAAAGACCATTACGTCCCTCCATTTAGCGATGTTCTCAACTGGAAGTCATTTGCAGTTGAAATTCCAGTGGAAGAGATACCGAACTTGAAGAAAATACTAAGAGGAATTTCAACAAGACAGTATATAAGGATGCAGAGAAGGGGTGTGCAAGTGAGGCGGCATTTTGAGGTAAATTCACCACCGAAGAGGTACGATGTGTTCCATATGACGTTGCATTCGATTTGGCTTCGACGACTAAATGTCCGACTTCATGGTGTTGATAATTCATGATGGCTTTATTCGTTGGTGTTGTTAGCTAGAACTACTGTTGAAGAGTAATATTGGTGCATGTTTCATCACTTGAGAATATTGTAAAGTTGTGGGATCAAATCTTATTTTTTGCTTTTGAGTGATTTTTGGAAGTATATGTACAAGTATCAAGGAAATGCAGGTTGATTTTTTGTTGATAAAGAATAATTCACACTTGAGGTTTGATCGAGTACTAAACGCATCTGAGTGACGACCCTCTAAAATCATGCTACCAGTCGAGCATTGGAATTTAAACAGACATTTAGTTTCTCTTCCGTGAGAACTCCATGAAGAATCCGAAACAAAACCACTTCAACTTTAACATGATTTTATCACTACAGTAAGTCGGGTTCTATAAATATACAGTACATCCAAGTATATAACCAAATATTTTCGAACGGCAATTCCTCCGGCAACTAAAAACTCTACCTTTTATAGAAACTGCATGAATATTGAATTGCGACATATATAAAATCTAGGGAATTTAAGCGTTTAACATTAAAATTAAAAGTTGTTGCCCGAAAGAGTAATCGAGAGTATATGCTTTTTTCCTAATTCCTAGGTCATAAACACTCATGGGGCCATAGTTACAACAAATTCATTCTCGTAGGTTATTAACTCAATTAACTAAATTAATCATAAACTAACCGGGACTAAAATTATCCACAGACAAGTTTTCTATTCATGCAGGATAACAAAGCTTCATATCTATATAATGATTAATATACAAATTCACCATAAATCCATATCATCTAAACTTGTATATCGTGCAGCGGAATAAAATATATGCAGCAATGATTTTCAGATCAATACACATACCAATTGACGACCTGTAGTTTGCTGATCCACAACGAATCTCCTGTGGTCGCCCTTTTCCTTTTTACAAGCTAAAGAACGGAAAACACCAACCCTAACACAAATATGGTGGAGGCCGAACAGTGTAGGAGGAAAGTGGAGGTGATTTCGCTTCTTGAAATCAATACCACGATCTTGTTTTTGCTTTGGCTCGTTACAAAGAATAGTGTTTGTGGTCACCAGAAAACGATGATGATGTACTCAAAACACATTTTATGCTTAAGCTGTTAAAAAAGATATCCGTTTGACCATTGACGAGTTACTTAGAGGACAACTAGCCCACCCCCACACCCAAAAATTAAGTTCCATTGAGGAAGGCAAGAAGGCAGCAGTCTACTAAGCAAGCTACGTAAACTAAAAGATAACAATAAAAAACATAACTGGGTGAAAGGGTCAATGAATTGATAGAATGCAAGTTCATCATCAGTCATCACCAAAAAATTATATTAAAGCATTATTTGCCTGCCGGCACAGGTAAAAATGACCTCAACACATAAATTACAGTCTCTAAGATTGAGTCAAGAATAGCTAACTCTATAAGATGAAAATTGCCAACGAGATGGATTACAAAATCTGCTTCTGCAGTTCCGCTTCACTCTCGTTGTTTATCTCCCGAGTATCCTCTTCAAACGACTGCGTCTACCACCTCCTTTGAGGTCTTTATCTGATACATAAATGTAAAGAACATATATAAAGAGGACTTCACGCATAGTCAGAAAAAACATATACATCAGTCCAAATCCATCGGAGTATATTCTAAAAAGCTCGTTGAAGAACTAAGCTATGCATGGTAGAGATATACTATAGTAGTACTGATAAGAGCCTGAATTGAGATGTCTTCATCAGAGACAGAAAATCAAAGAAGCTTCACAGGTAACTGAAGAGGGCTAACAAAAGTAATCACTATGGTTCCTTGTACAAACAGCCCCTTGTGTATGGCATATTTACAGAAGTGGAGATGAATTTGTCATACTCATAGGGATGAAAACGGAAAAGGTTATTTGCTCGCAAAAGAAGCTCTATGAATCTTTCTCATTCAGGGGAAGGTTGTATGTCTCGTCTTCCCCCCACCCCCACCACCCCTGCTTCTTCCGTTATCCTTAATGGTGGTGCACACTCATGGTCTAGCCCCTTCTGAACATTTTGATGCTTTTTCCTTCTAAATGGCTTTTGCAACAAAACAGCACTTTTATGAAGAAAAACAGTTTCGCATGGAGAACTTGACTTGTGACAGTATCTGGTGTTATCTTTTATGAAACCTTTGACAGGTAAATTGTCCAAGCCTTCTTGCCAAAGGAGTTGCGCTACCTGTTTAGCTATTTTTGATGAAACTATTCTACAACACTTCTGGTTTTTTTTCTGTCGATGCGTGAAGATCAATACGTGAAGACCCCCATCATGGCAGAAATTTTTGGTTCAGTATGCAACTTGTCACTGAACCCTATGTGGCTTTAGATTCTTAGTCTATGTTTTAGCAATCTCCCTGATCCCTTTCGGTCAATAAACTATTCCCATTATAAATATAAATAAATAAATCAAGAAGAGAAACAAAAAGAGAATTTCACTATCTATTTCTATGTATAGTCTCCTTAGAATTGAAAGGCCCTTCTGTACAGAAATAGTATGTAATGTAATTCAGAAATTGAAACTTGCACACGGACTGCATAATTTGGTCAGTAACTAGCATTTGAGGCACTACTCTTCAAGGGGATTTGAACTTGAGGCTTCTGTATAGCAGCAATTTTATCTCTGATCAGACTGCTCTAGTTAGTAATTACATTCTAATGTTGGCTATCTTCCCACCCCCACCCCATTGCCTAATATATGAACGGTTCCTGTTCAAATAACACATTATTCTCTGGAAAAAAAAAACACATTACTCCCGTACAATTAGTGTAGCGATATGGTCGGGGTTACTCTTAACCACCCTTATCATCTAGCATGTTTCCCCCTTAGCAAGGAGCCAAGAATTAAAAGGTGACGAGTTGGCAATCAACTCTAGCCAAGACCAAGGAGGCAGAATATTAAAACGAGGCGGAATTCCATAACTATTATTGGGTGGTTCGCTCATTGTTGAGGTTTGATTGGATAGACTTGGAAGCTCCAGTGTTTTGTAGTTGTTGTTGGGTGTGTAATTCTTTTGCACAGCCTTTTACTCGTAATTTTTTCTCCATTTTATAAAATTTTGCTGTCTCCCAGAAAAAATCGTGTAACTATACCCTGGGAGACGAGACACGAAAAGAAAATTAGTTTTAGGATAGTGGAACTTTACCTGATAGCCTTCCTGCACAAAACAATGCTTCTTCGGCAATGGGTCTCCATTGTTCTGCACAGGAATAGTTAATTCCAAGTCCAACACTAAGTCCTCTGAGTAAGTGCACAGTTCGTAGCACAGAGAAAAGTTCTTCAGGAAAGGCCTGATTTATTTAAAAAGAAAAAAATGGCAGGGACATTAAAATTCATGCTGTATTTAACACTGAATGTTATTGCAACGAGACCACAAAAATATCCATCACAGAATACGTAACATGGGGACCAAGCTGATTCAGAAATGGAAATATGACCAATAATTGACAGAAGATAGACAGAATAGTAAAAGACATAAATAACACCTTCATATCAAGAATATTAGGTCATACTGTGGTCAAAGCGCTATAACATTTGAAGGATGAATGCCAGAGTGCGCATTCATCTATGTGTTAGGCAGCAAAGCACAATTTACAGAAACAAGATTTTCGGTTTTTCTTCCTTTTATCTAACTATATGACATGTGACCCTGGAAGTAACTGATGTAAAGACGTGGACACAAAATTAAAGACTGACAAAAAAAAAAAGGAAGATATATTCAAGCAAAATAGAATCGCGAAGAAAGGATTGTGATTGTCATAGTATTCCCATCTTACAGACACTGAAACGAACACAATAATTATGAAAAAGCTGTTAAACTTTGTAAGTCAAAATGCACACCTGGACACCAATTTTTTTAATTGAAGATTCCTCTGAGAATGGTTGCAACATTTTCACTCCAGGTGGTAGCTTTGTATCAAACATTGTCTGAGCCAGTCTCAACATTTCTTTCTGCTCATCTTCACAGTTGCTTACTGTATCAATACCAAGGTTCCTAATTTCAAAGAAGATGAATTTTAATATACCCAAGCAAACAAACAAGAACAATAATAGTTAAGGGATCAAATTTCGTTTCGTTATCTTCCGTTGCGATCTAGCTAATGATTACTGTCTAATGGTATTGAACCCTTATTCATCCACATCTTGCTAGTGATTGGAAAGTATTATATGTTCAGCGTTTCAGTCAGGTTATGATCCCAACAGGTCCATTCTCTATAAGGCCACTGCGGGTAGGTTTCAGGCAGGGATGGAACAGGATCCAAATTTTCTAGGCAATTTTAGGGATTCAGAAGTTGAATTAATACCTAACCAGGCCAAAATTTGATTGGGACGTTTCCAACTTCTTTTCATAGTTCAGGAAAGGTGGGGTTCATCTAGGACGGCTTACAATTTTAGAATCCTGAATTGTAACCTGAATCCCAGCCGGTAAGAAAATGCCCACTGTGTCTGGGACAGGACGGTTCCAGGCACAACATCCACCTCTAGGTCACACCAGTTTACCATTTAGTGGAAGTTAATTGCGTTTGTGTGATCTTCATCTTAAGAACTTCACGCGGTTAGGAGTTTACCATTATAATGATTACATTTTCATAATATAACTTCGTAAATTATTTTTATGGTATGATTTAGGATTGTTATGAGGTCAAACAGAGCTTAAAAAAGTCAATGTTTCAAACGGGAAGCTTGTGTGGAGATGGAGGGAGTACTATACAGGCAATATTGTGCAACACCTGTAACTTTCTGACGCCTTTACTGGATCATTATCTGCAATAGCAAGCATGAGACTGGCAAACCCTAGCCTTAATGCCTCAGGTAGATCCTTTACTTGCCCGTAATCAAGTAATGCAACCTGATTATTTAGATAAAGAAAAGCTATGTTATCAAGGGAGTTTGAATAAACAAGTTCAAAAAGAACATAAATGCAGTTGATAAATGATTAAACGATGAGTTATAAAATTGGTGGATGCTACTCACCTCAGAACCTTTACAAATCAAAATATTTCCAGGATGAGGATCTGCGTGAAAGAAACCGCTCTTCAGTATCATTTGTCCATAAGAAAGAGTCAGACTTTTAAGGATGTTCCTGCACTTTGAAATTACTAATCAGAACGGGAATTTGCAATGTCTACTTTATTACACAGAAAACATTGTGACCCTTAAAAGCATTTAAAATTGGATATTAGAAGCAAGCTATTGAATCATTAAGTTAGGATGGGGATGGAAGTGCTAATCAGATCATTAGTCAACATGATAAAACAGCACTGTGGTGAAAAAAGGGATAACTGTTCCTTTATATTTTACTAAGAAAGCAGTCTGAAAGGTTAAGCTACACTTCTGGTGTACAATAGCTCAATTTTTGAATGATTTAGTTCAGGAATATGAGTGTTTAAACTGATGGGTTACACATTTACAAACTTCACATTTCCTTTCAGCACTTGATCCAATTTATATTACTTCATATAACAACAAGTCAACAAGGTCCTAATCCAGTTATCTCTTTAGATATAACTGATTTCTTATTTAACAAATTCTGGAAGGAGCCGCCCGTCCTGTAACCTAGTAGTTCCACAAGAAACCTTCTCATTCTACCATTCCCTGCAAATGGAAACCACCTCCACAACGAACAGTTTGTTTGAACACTAAAGGAACTTGCAATCAGGAAACTGGCAATGCGAGGGTAGGTTGTATCCTCAGGGATCACGAAGGAAATTTTATAAGGGCTGCTGCAGTCTTTCTTGGGTAGAAAGATCATAACTCTGCAGAATTGCATGGGTTATCAATGGTCTCAAAACAAAATTATGCAGCAAATTGAAATAAAGAAGCTGTGCATAGAAGGTGACTCTATATTTGTCATCTCTGTTATTAACAGGAAGGAACAAGTGGCTTGCAAGCATCAACATCAGCTGAAGGAATATCAGCCTCCTACCAAAGTTTGAAGAAGTGTCAATATATTTCGTCTATGGGGAGGAGAACATGGCAGCTGATCTTTTGGCCGAGGAAGTGAGTAGCTTGTGCTTAGGAAATAAACTAGTAATACCACTTAATTAAGACTTTTGCATGGTTTACACAAGCGAGCGTGTAACATAACATGCCCTCTATCTCAGCTATTTAATTATGTTTTCCTATTTCTAGTTGGGGGGCAAAGAAAAAGATAGAAAGAAACAGAGGACCTAATCCCAATTCAATTCAAACATCTTGCACTAATCTGTTCATATTTATATTGCTGGGACTATAAACATTTTTTAGCCCTAACTAGAGTACAACAAAATCCATCAACCCTATTAGGGAACCAAACATACAGAAGACGTCAAATTGAGAACACGACACTGGGATTAAAAAAAAGTGAATGCTTTATTATAACTTGATGTACAGTCTAAATGCCTCAGCGACGCACACACAAAGGCAAAAAAGAAAAAATGTTAATGCAAAGTGATGGAAAGGAGAGATCCATGAGTTACTTCTACAGCACTCCACAATTAAAAGTGTAGCCTAATGCTTACCAGATTAAGGTCATTTTCTCAAAATGAGTAATCAAGTTATGTTTTATGTATTGTGGTGTTGTAAAGTTACCATAAATGGATGTGGCAATGTAAAATACTAGGACCCATATACAGAAAAATTAGTCTTAGAAATGACCGGACTTTCCTATACTTAAGTAAAAACCACCCCCAAACACTTGGGTTTGATTTTCATAAAATATGGTCTTTCCTAATGTAGATCTTTCCTAAGAATTTCACCAAACAGAAAATCTGGTACTACATTATGAGACACAAGGAGTTTAAAATTTGGGAATAGATTTGGCAACAATGCATGGAATGATTACTATGACAACCAAAAGGCGGCGTGGATCGTCTCTGCCAGTTTTGTGTGCCAAAGTACATATAGAAAGTATAATTAAAAATTTAACACCATAAGCAGAGTTATACCATCTCATTTATGATTTATTGGTATTGATAATGTGTAACACATTAATTTTGTGTATGTACACGATCATAAAGAGCAGACATCAATTAGTTGGAGAGATAAAGATCAAGTATTGAATTTGATTAAGAATTTAATTAGACGTCCCTTTTTATTTTGTGGCACATCAATGTGGTATAGAAGATCTTTTTGTGGCCAAAAGGGATCTCCACGGGTCAAAATGAATATCGCAAATGCACACAGAGCAACTGAGAAAGGGCACAATGCAATTTCAAGATACTGGTGAAACGAAAGTGGTACAAACAGATAATGTTAAATTTAAAAAAAAAAAAAAAAAAAAAAAGCTCAAGTGGAATTATAAAGAGAAGAAAATTCCATACTCTATGGAATTGTCAAGGGGCTTACTGCTTTGCTGCCGTGGCTATCTTACCGGCAGGATTTACGCCTCTTTTTGCTATCTCATCACCAAGTTTCAGAATAGGGATTCCATCAATATATTCCATCACTAAAGCCTTCCTATCAAAAAAATATTGATCAAGTTTTATCAATATGGATAACCAGAATCACTAGAGCCATATAAACTTTTCACATATTATAGTGTCGAGACTCAATCATACTAGGGAATATGTGAATTAGCAGGAGATAAGAATAAGTGAAACTTCAGGCCAATGTAAAATGCAAGAACATGTTGACGTCTACAAAAGCATGCGCATAATTCTATCATTGCTATTCTGAGACAGTGGAAATTTTACAGAGAGCTTCTGCACATACCTAGTCACCATATTCCGTATCACCCGTGGAACCTGAACAGGGGTCTTCTTATTATTCTCATACAGGAAACGTCGTATTCTATCCATTGCATCAGCTTCCCTCAAAAAGTTGAATTCGTAGCCAATCTTACACAGCAGAAAAAGACCAAATGTTAGTCTAAAACAGTAACGTAAGCAAAAAAAAAGCTGAAAGCAAGAACAGTAATTAATCAGTAGGAGAAAGATATGATAGTAACATATATGCATTATAGAAAAACAGGTATCACTTTTGGCTATCAATGTCGGAGATAATCAACACAACCATATTCACACAGCCAAATTGTATATGTACACAAAAAACAGCCAGATTCTCCTTCCTTGAGGTGTACAAGTTTCAACATAGCAACAAATACGCCAACAAAGGAGTGTGTTATATCGTTTTCAGTGGTACAAGCAAAATATATATATATGATACAACTAGAAATACCATCCTATTAAATGCATAGTTGCCAAAAAGTAGGAAACTACCAACCCACTAATTGACTCTACTAATAACCTATACTATAAACTAACAGTAGGAATTAATTAAACAAATAAAAGCAATTAGTAATTAATGTCTAATATTATTGAGTTAGACCATAGCGTCTTGGACCCTAAAGTTACCAATCTCAGGATAAGGGTATAGAAATAAAAATGCACACATACGTACAAGGAAATAAAAAAGAAAGAGTTATATCATTCTAAGGTACAGAGAGCTCAAATCAAACATATTTGAGCCCAAAGCGGTCAAAGGATGCTAGTTCGACATAGGGAAGTACTAGCAAGTACCCACTGACAACAGCATAGAGTTTGGGCTAGGGAAGAAGAAATTAAGACTCCCGCTGTGCAATCTAGAAAAAAGAAATAGAAAACAGAACTGAAAGACGAGCAAAAGAGTATATCAAGGTCAATGAAAAATATACCTGCTTTTCCATTTCCTTGGTGACAGAAAATAGATCAAACTTTATGTCTGTCTTTTGCATGTAAAGCGCGAAAGCTTGCAAGTTGCGGATATCAGTCATCATTAAATCTTGCACTCCTGGATGCTGAACCTATACAGATAAAATACAATTCTTAAAGCGGTAAGCGTGCTAAGACCATAAACTCATATGGAAATCTTTAAGACCATAAACTCATATGGAAATCTTTCTCACCTTGACAACAACATCAGTTTTATCACCTCTTAGTCGTGCTCGATGAACCTGACATGAAATGATTTATAGGAGAACAACTGTGAGTAGTTTTAAAACCAGAGTAGCAAACACAACGGCCACATGACACCATACAAGTTTAAACAGTTAAAGGATCGAATACTCTGATCAGATAGTGAAAGCATTGAGAGTTTAATAAAGTTAAAACCATGTCTAAATCCCTTACTATATATTCCTCTGGTTTCACCAGCATGGCCAACTCACACAACAGCTAATTTGTTCCAATTAATTGTTATTTAAAGGACTTTATGTATGAAATTATAGTGGGAAAAAACAATTAATTCATTTTCCGGTCATTGAGGAATGCAGGCTCTGCAGTGGAATCATTACAGAGTGCAAAAGGATAGCACCTGTGCGATTGAAGCAGATCCGAGTGGATTAACATCAAATCTATCGAACATTTCATCAATACCATGGTCGAACTCCTTCTCCAACACGACCTTAATCACATCATACGGTGTCGCAGGGGCCTGATCACAGAGAGTGACCAGCCTTTTCACCCAGGGAGCTGGAGCCAAGTCGGGCTTCCCGATAATTTGGGCAACCTATTGAAATCCAAATTATCAATCTCCATATGAAAATTGAAAATGTGAACCACATGTAAAAACAGTAAAAGCACGTATTAAAATACTTAGAAAAAAATAAAATCCTGATGCGATCACTGTAGTTCCAAACTGGTTGGCTACAATTTAAAAACACACATAACTATCTATGTTACCTGCACTTGTCACTAAGTATTCGACAAGGGTGCGTGTCCGAGTGTAGACTTGACTAATCCTTTTTTTTTAATCACATTTTGGTCTAAAAATGGAGTGTCGATTGGCCCCACCAATGTCGGAGTATCATGTGTCAGGCACGGGTATGAAGTGGAATTGAGGAGTCCACATAAATATCATAATATGGATACAACTTTATATAACACCTAACCGTTTTATATGATTACTTCCTGAAACCGAAACTCAAAACTCGCTGATGCGAATGGTCATCAAGGCCGAACAATGAAACAAATAATAAATCCATGATCTTACACATGCATACCTGTTTTCCCAACATCTAAATGACAGGAACTTCTAGTATCAGACACTCTAGGTGTCTAACAGTTACACAAACATTAAATATTAAGAATAAACTCGCCCCAATATTACTCCCAATCCCCTAACTTGCACATGCCAACCCATTACACTGTCCAACACAAGTTATTCTCCATCATAACTTTCAATTCTACCATCACTTTATCATAGCCAAAATCCAGTTTTAGTCCCAATCGATCCAAATAAGTTAATGTATGTAATTCGACTACGGTGAAGGCTGGAAACCGAAAACACCGATTAAGAACAACCACAATTGTAACTTCTAAGCAATCAAATGGAAGCTAAAGCACCTATAATTATAAACACTTATTGAAAAGAATTGGAGAAAAAACAGTATAACTGCTTAAGTATTACCTTGAGAAAAAAGCCACCAAGATCAGCACACATGTTATATATCTTATCAGCTGCAACTTCATGCTGCTTCTCCCACATTGCCTCCCTCTTGTCTGCATTCTTCTCAAAATTCACTCGGACTTGAAACGCCTAAAAGCAGCAATATCAAAAAAAAAAAGATTAAAAAAAAAAATACAACAATTAAACCTCTAAATTTACCAGAATAAAAGAAAAGCAGATACTTTGTAGCCGGTATAAATGTCGACAGCTCGAACCCAGAATTGAAAGGAGCGGTGCCATGGCCGGAAGTTATTGGAGATCTTTTCTCGAAACTCATTGACATCTAGAGGGAGCATGCTGAAATCAATATTTTCCTAGGGTTTGATTAATTCTTCTGAAACGTCTTTGTTGAGGTGCTCGTGGTCTCGTGAAGACTAAGTGTAGAGAGAATCTATATCATGCATGATTTGCAGAATGATTCATCTCTTCTTATTTTGACTGACGATGTTACTGAATTGTGGCTAAGAATAACTATATTTGGGGGTGACACGAGTTGTAGTACCTTAGAGTACAACCCACTACTTTATTACAAAATATATTGACCAAAAATGAACTATGTTAAGGTTATGTGATGTACATCTGATCTCTCTTTATCAAAACCAAAACGAAAACAAAACTAGCCGATACGATAAGGTAGCTCGAGTTATAAGCCCATAAGGTAACTGTCAAAATAACATAAAAGTGCATTGATATTATATTGTTATATTTTTTATATTTTATAATAATAAAATAATAATAATTAAAAATAATAATAAGTATCTTATGTGAACGCGAGCTTATAAACTCCTGGTCAGCTAGCTTATGTTTTTAATAAGCTAGTTTATCATTTAATAAGCTAGTTTATCATCTTTCATATTTCAATTGTACCCCTAATAATAATTATCACGATTATAGTTATAATAATAATAATACTTCTTAATAATTATATTATTATTATTATATAAATAAAATAAATAACACCAATAAAGAATAACATAATATTTGTTATGTGACTTGATTTACAAAACTAATAACACCAATAATAATCTTTTATTATTTTTTGATTTAAAAAAAATTTTTAGGTCACATTGAAATTTTTAGAAGTTATGTGACTTGATTTTACAACATTTAGTGTCAATTTCGTAAAATAGCAAAATAGTGGGTCAAATGTATGATAAACATAACTGAAGTTGTTTGGTTGAGGGAAAAAAATCTCATTGGATCAGGGACAAAAATGTATTTTTCACGTTTTAATTCGATAAAAGTTAAATTAATGGAGCCAGATGTAAAATGGGGTATTCTTTTGAGGTTTTATAAGGTTGACCGAGTGATAGTGGTGTTGGAGTATCATAGGAGAGGTCGGTGCTTCGAATCCCAACGGGCCGTAAGCTGGTATGGATGTATTTGGAATTATAAGGTAATATAGGTTTTAGTGTAGGAGTAGGAGTGGGGTATGTTACATTTTACGTTTCAAAAAAAAAAAAAAAAAAAAAAAAAAAAAAAGTTTTGTTTTGTTAGTTAAAAATGATATTGTTCCTTAAGTAACACTTCGGAATTTCAGACAGTTTAAAGGGGTTGAGAATGCTACTCATATCAACAAGCTGCGTCTTTTTAATTTCGGGAATTCACCTAGAAGAACTTCAGAGTTGAGCGTACTTGCTTTGGAGCAATTATAGGATGGGTACACCTATTGGGAAGTTCTCACTGCGCGCACGCGTAAGGACAAAATGCACGGGTTAGAACACGTGTTGATCGATGGGATCAGCATATCACCACGAAGAGCAACCCAAAAGTAACCGCGCCGGCCTAAAGGGTCGGACTTCAGCCGGTTAGGGGAATGGAATCAATCTGACATATATTCTTCCATAATGGACCCAATTTATTTTTTTTAATATGAATGAAATCAACAAAATTTCATCATCTTAGACTCTGTTCTTTTCGTCTAAAACTTGATTATTTTAATTTCAGTTAAGATGCATTAAGTTCGGTTCAATTAAGATTTACCTAATACTTATTTTGTACTAGGAACCGCGTCACACGCTACGCTTGTGAAGCGTAATCTTGTAAAACATTATTGTTTTATTAAATAATATATTGAAATAAATGGAGTGATTATATAATTTTCACATAATGACTTCAAACGTAATAAAAAAAATAACTAATTGAGTAATTAAACTTAATATAAATGGTGTGTTATAAATGTATATAGTTTTTGTAGTTATGCAATTAATAGTTTTGAATTGAACTATATTAGACATACGAAAAGTATTATTCCGATGAGTTAAGAACCATCAGATACATCTCTAGACGTTGAAAACATTCAACTTCAAAATCTGCAATGCATTTTTTTCGCATGTTAATTGGTATTCTGCATCAGTTGAATATATTGTCAAGTGCTTCATATAAACATTCTAGTTTCATAATATGATGTTTTTAGTTATTTTTATCGTATGATTTAAGAATAATTTAAAGTCAAAATAACCATCGAAAAAGTCAACAAAATCAAGTGTTACATTTATTATTGGACGGAGGAAGTGTGACTTTTTTTATAAGAACATATCATGGTTATTTTTAAAATTAAGTATAATACGTCATACAACTTTATGTTAAAAAATAAAAATTTAAGAAGAGAATAAATAAAAAAGAAAAAAAGTACGTCAATAAGATTCGAACCCAACACCTTCAACTAAAATAATGATACAAATAATAGAGAAAAATCACGCCAACAAGATTCGAACCAAACACCTTCAATAAAAATAATAATAAAAATAATGGAGAAAAATCACGCCAACATGATTCGAACCATACATATTTTAATTAACTAATGACACATGTACGCACCAAATTAAAATTGGATAAGCAAGATCAACGGATTAAAATTGATTGGTATGTCAATCAATTGCGTAAATCAACCGACTTATTATACTAGGAACCGCGTCACACGCTACGCGTGTGAAGCGTAATCTTGTAAAATATTATTGTTTTATTAAATAATATATTGAAATAAATGGAGTGAATATATAATCTTCACATAATGACTTCAAACGTAATAAAAAAAAATAACTAATTGAGTAATTAAACTTAATATAAACGGTGTGCTATAAATTTATATAGTTTTTGTAGTTATGCAATTAATAGTTTTAAAGTGAACTATATTAGACATACGAAAAGTATTCTTCCGATGAGTTAAAAATCATTATATACATCTCTAAACTTTGGAAACATTCAACTTCAAAATCTGCAATGCATCTTTTTCGCATGTTAATTGGTATTCTTCATCAGTTGAATATATTGTCAAGTGCTTCATATAAACACTCTAGTTTCATAATATGATGTTTTTAGTTATTTTTATCATATGATTTAAGAATAATTTAAGGTCAAAATGACCATCGAAAAAGTCAACAAAATCAAGTGTTACATTTATTATTGGACGTAGAAAGTATGTCTTTTTTTATAAGAACATATCATGGTTACTTTTAAAATTAAGTATAATACGTCATACAAATTTATGTTAAATGTAGACTTGCAAAGCAACTTCTGACGTTCCTAACACTCTTGACAAAATTATTATGAGCATATGAATTTTATGGAATTTTTCAGTGATTTGATTTCCCTCCTTCATTCTAGAAATGCTGTTTTTCCCGAATTGAACCATTTTGGAGTTGTAAAAACCAACTTGCCCAACATCCATGGAAGGGGTCTTCCTAAGATTTTGCCAAGGAGTATAAACCACATCAATATTGTTTACTTTGTTTCCTGCCAAATCGACCAAAAGGTGATTCTTTATAAACAACCAATATTGTACCTGCATTAAGAAATTATCAAGTGTGAATGTTTTATATATACAGTAATGATAGTGTTTAAGAACAATACTTACTTATGATAGAACCTATTTCGAAATCATCATAGTTTGAAAACAATCCTTCATAAGGATTATTAACTATGGCAGGTCGCTGAACAGAGATCACCGTACTACTGGCATTAATTATCCACTTATACTTTACATCTTTTGCAAAAGCAGACCTATATAATTTTTTTGATTCTTTGACAGCTGCATTTGATATGATAAGAGTTCTATCTTGCACAATTATGTCTCGGTACAGTTCTATATCTGAGTTAAATAGAGCTGCATCAACGTAATTCCCTGACAAATAGAAAAAAAGATTATTGAAGTTACAATAGGTTGAAAAAAGATAAAAGTTTATATAAATATGACGCAATATTCATATTATTACCCATTCCACTTGATAATGTGCGGACTTATTTCGTTGATTTTTTGGAATTGTTCTTCCATTTTCCTACAATAAATATGAAGTTAATATTAGAGTAAAATAGAAAATTTATTAGCTAAACATAATTAGAGCTATGCGTGAATTGTATTTATTCAGCAACAAATTAATTACAACAAACATATAAAGCTACATAAGCTTATAAGCTAAAATTAAGTAAGACTAAGCTAAAAGAATCAAGCATTATTAATTCAAATACATACATACAATAGTTAGAAGCGCGCTATGGGTAATTAATAAATCAATCAATTAACTAAAGAAGCAGCTCAAATTAAGCTAAGCTGCCTAGAATAAGTGATTGACTAACATACGGTATAACTAAAATTACAAAGTTTAAGAGCAGATTTTTATAATTAGTAGTAATCTAAAAGTCATTCATTAACAATATATCCAGAGACATCAATGCATATGAGGTTACTACAAATTACCATGAAAACCAGTAACAAAAACATGTATCACAAAGAAAAATCAAACCTTCTTGTTGCAGTGTTGATGAGCCTAGCAGAAGAAAACTCTGATCAAGTAGCTTTATCTGTTAAAAAATAAATAATATCAAGTAAGACATTGTAAAGTGGCTACTTTAATCCATGATTAATCTTTAATCCATGATTAATCATTAACTCGGTCACTAAAAGGTGGTATCCTTAGTTAGGTGAGATTATATTCCTTATTTCTAATGTAATTAAACTAATACAGTGTCAAATTTTTGGTGTAGCAGCACATGTTCAAGCAATTAAATTATATCATGATTTATGAATATGTTTATTAGCTAGCTATGAGTGATTGAAGAATTACTAATGCATGCAAGCTGCTTATAATTATACAGAAAGAGAGGTCTGATTTAAAACAGGGTTTGAAGTAATTAATTTCATGCAAAAGTACGTATAGTATTTGATTGGCTGCTTCTCTCATGTACTTGAACGCGAGTTCTTTATATCAAGACGAGATGATGGTGGCCGGTGGACTACATTCACATGTATTGATACTGATTAAATTAAGAATAGATCTAATTTGGGGAATTGAAACTGATTTTTTGAAATAAGTGATTAGCATATTAAAGTACAAGTGAAATTAATGTACAAATAAGTTCAGTTCAGAACTACTTCAGATCCATTCAGTTGAGTTATTTTATTTTCAGAGTTACTCCTAAACCAAATATGAGGTGGCAAGGGGAAGGCGTATGAGAATTGGCAAGGGGTTTTGGGAGTAGTAGTACTCTTGAATTCTACCAAGACAAGATTCTGAAAGAAAAATGCACTGAATTCTTATCAAGTAGTGTGTCTCCACGTGTATCTCTGACGACCTTATGTGTATATTTCTGTCCAATTCGAAAATTGCCGGTTGGCATGTTCATGTGCCGCCACCCTTCTTTCTCACATGTCCAATTCAATCCCCCCCTCCCGCTTCTCTTATCACACTCATCAATCATCAATTTTATTATTTATTGATTTATTAATATCATTAAATTATTATTACTACCATTCTGATTGATTGGTTGCTATAAATAAAATAAACAATAATAAGAATAAATAAATAAACAAAGAAATAGATAAATACTACTGCTCCCTATCCTGCTACGTTTGAAATTCATTAGCAAGCAAGAAGAGAGAGAGCCATGGCTGCGAAAGGGCTTGTAATTTACCTCCTAACGGCCTTTTCGTTGGCTGTCGTCTCTGTTCATTTTGTCAACAATTACTCATCCAATGCAGGAGGTTACGCAAAATCCAATCTTTTGCAGGGGAGTTATGGATCCGAAGCCCAGAATTGGCCTGTAAGTCTGCCTCCTGCCATTTCAACCTTTGTTTTGTTATTGTTATTCTTACCCTTTCGTTTCTCTTTAATTGGGTTTACTTCTTGTCATGGTTTATTGTTCTTCACTGGAATTTTGAGTTTGTTCATGGTTATTTTTCTTCTTCTTCTTGCTTCTTCTGTATGTTGTTATAAAATTTTCATTTTTTATTTCCAAGAATTGAAGATTCAGGAGAGGATATGTGGACATGATACCAAAATTCTCATCCATGTGAAGTAAATAGGAAAACCCATGTGGACATAAGGATACCACCCCCTAGCTTGCACTATTTGTCATTGTGAAGTTGTTTTTCATGATGCTTTTGGGAAAGCTGGATTTTGCAAAGACTTAGCTTTTTTTTGTCCATTGTTTTGGTGGTTTTGCAGGAGTTGAAGTTTAGCTGGAAGATAGTTTTGGCAACTGTGATAGGGTTCTTGGGGTCAGCATGTGGAACAGTGGGTGGTGTTGGTGGGGGTGGCATTTTTGTGCCTATGTTGACCCTGCTTCTGGGCTTTGACACCAAGTCTGCTGCTGCTCTTTCCAAGTGTAAGAACACTTGATTATTATTTATCACAGTACATCATTTATATATTTTTTTCTCTAGTAGTACTTTTTTTGTTTCCAAGATTTTTCAGTTGCTTGCAATATGAAACATAAACCGTTCTGTTTTTAGTAAACAGAGAAACTATCTCCACCTGAATTAGCATTTGCACAACAAGTATTAATTATTTGAAAGCCTTGTCGGATTAAAGGTTGGAGGGTTTAATCAATTAGGCATTTGTGTATTCATTCCTTGATGAAAAGAAGTCATTTTTGAATGGGGAAGTCTGGGTTCAATATGGCTTGAGATTGTTGATTTAATTAATTTTCATTGAAACAGGCATGATTATGGGGGCATCAGCATCATCAGTTTGGTACAACTTGAGGGTACCCCATCCATGCAGAGAAGTGCCAATTCTTGACTACGATCTGGCTCTCCTGTTCCAGCCCATGCTCATGCTTGGTATCACGTTGGGTGTGTCCTTGAGTGTTGTCTTCCCCTATTGGCTCATTACCGTCTTAATCATCATTCTTTTCATGGGTACGCAAAACATTAATTACAGGCTTAATGACATCTGTATTGCTGTTGAGAATGACAGAGATGCTTGTGTGTATGTTTCTGGTGAGATGAGTAAAAATATAAGGAACCGTTTTTTTAGTTTGATAACCAATAATTATACTATATATTAATAAGTTGCTTACAATGATAGAGATGCTTATGTGTGTGTATTCTACTTCTATGGCCGTGAGAGATGTCAATAGAACATTGTACAATGGGTTCTTTGAGTACTTTATAATTATGTTGGCTTGTTTGGCTTGTCAAACTATTAATCTTGCTTACGTTACCCACAGGGACTTCTGCTAGATCATTCACTAAGGCAATTGCTATGTGGAAGGAGGAAACTATATTGAAGGTGTGTTCTCTAATTGACAACCCACCTAGTACTTGTTTATATAGATATGTGTTAAATTAATTGTATAATGCTTTGTGCTTATATGGCCTGATGAACATCTTTGACTGAATTAAAAAATTATGTGTGTCATGTAAGTTGGCTTATGGAATTTATTATGTAAAGCCTGTCTGTTCACTTGTCTTCTTGTTTTTTCACCTGGATTGAAAAATGCAGAAAGCGATAGTGGATAAACGAACATTTGCAAATTCCCGCGGAGAATGTAAGTATATTAAACTCAGACTCAGTGTAATTCTGTATAGTACAGTTTAGTTGGATACTGAATCCGAGAAAGGAGCTAATTAGGTGCATTGCCCTCTTTTTCCTTTTTCTTTGACCAGTGCTGATTGATACCTATGAACCTTTGCTCCCGAGAGAGGAGAAAACAGGATTGGTGAGCATGGTTATATGTTTAATAAGTGTTTCATGTGTTTCTCAACTTGAGCTCTGAGGTTAACTTTTTGATTCCAAACTTCAGCAAATAATGAGAGACAACCTTAATATTAAGAGAATGCTCGTGCTGCTTCTTGTATGGATTGGCTTTTTGCTTCTTCAAGTGATCAAGGCAAGTGAACATTGACTACTAGGTTTAAACTGTAACAGTCTGAATCTGGATTGAAATAAAATGATTAAAAGTACCGAAAAATCAAAGAAATAGTAAATTGCACAACTACCGGATAACACTTTGTTGCTAATACGCCTATCGGTTTGCAGAACACAACAGACTCTTGTAGTACATTCTACTGGACGCTGACATTGTTACAGGTATCTAAAGGTTCATTTTATGGTTACAGGTGGAAGACCTTGTTACTAAAAATGTGTGATTACCTAACCTCAGTGCTTTCATATTTTGACCTTCGCAGTTACCTGTTGCTCTTGGTGTGTTCTGGTATGAGTGTGTGAAGCTTTACAAAGAAAGCAAGAGAAGAAAATTGGCTGGAAACTGCGAACAAGTATGTGAAGCAGCTATAGAATGGACCGCTACAAATCTTGCTTTCTGCGCTTTGTGTGGGATCTTAGGAGGTACTGTTGGTGGATTATTAGGTTCTGGTGGCGGTTTCATTCTTGGCCCTCTCCTGCTTGAGATTGGCGTCATCCCTCAGGTACACTCATTTTCATCTGGCTTCAACAGCTCAACTATGTCTAATGATTTGGCTTGTTGAACTTTCTGATCAATTGCACTAATGCACTATCGCACTCTTGGAAATACCAAGATTTCTCTTATTAAAGACTCCCTCTGTCACAACTTCGACTTCTCATCACTACAAGGATTGTTCTAGAAGTATATTATGGTCAGATTTAAAGCTCGGAAAGTTTTGCTGAGTATTGTTTTATGATATGTGATCAAGTGATGATAATTTAACCATTTGAGGTTTCGAAATAAAACAGAAAGTTCATTTTCATAATTGGAATTAGTTTCTGAGACCGCGCAAAAAGCCAAAAGGAAGTTAAAGCTGGGACGGAGGAAAGTAATTACTAATAACATAGTAATTTGGAGTCTTTGAGTTTCTCTGAAGATGAACTGTATGAACATTTTGAATTATCTGTGTACCACATTAGAAGTAGTGTGTGAGCGGTTTTGTATCAATCAAGCATCGGTGTTTTAATGCATAGAAAATCAAATCTTAATACTTAACTGCAGGTAGCTAGCGCAACAGCAACCTTTGTAATGATGTTCTCCTCTTCATTATCTGTGGTGGAGTTTTATCTTCTCAAGAGATTCCCCATTCCATACGGTATGTATGCAGATTTTCATTCAATTTTAACAAGTATATATCTGTCTATTTGCTGTAGCTATATCCTTGTTGCCTTTCAGCTTACAAGATAAGATACATCTGTCCAAATGATTGTGTACACTCAACTATGGAAACAGAAGGACCAGAAGCATTTATAAAATTTAAAACTAACATGGTTTTTGCTTCTTGTTTTTGTTCTTTGGCAGCTCTATACCTGATGGGCGTGTCGATTTTGGCTGGTTTCTGGGGACAATGTTCCATTCGAAAGATCATCGCAATCCTGAAAAGAGGCTCAATTATCGTGTTCATCCTTTCTGGCGTGATTTTCGCTAGTGCTCTCACTATGGGTAACACCAACTTATTCGAACTTCTCTTTTTGTTTCTTCGATAGGTTATGTTTAGCAAAAGTATCATACTAAATGAAATTCATAGCTAATAAGCAAAGTTGATATTTCATGCTGGTCAGCTGGTGTTCAGTAAATTATAGGCAAGTTGATTTGCTACATATAGTAGAGAACTGTGAAAGATGATCAACTAGTTTATTTTCTAAATAAGTGTATTTGGGGTTTGAGTTTGGTAAATGTTGAAAGTTGTTATTTTGCAGGTGTGATTGGAATAGAGAAAACTGTAAGGATGATACAGAACCACGAGTTCATGGGATTTTTGGATTTTTGCAGTAGCCAATGAAAGCCTACAAAACCAGATGTGTTGATTGATTTATGTGGCCGAGCCGCCGTGTACATTTTGTCTAGTATTTAGAGGGAAGGATCGATTGATTTGGCCAATGCCTTGTTGACCAAACACACGTCGATTCATCCTCGCATTATTTTGGTCCCAATAAAAATAAAAATCGCATATGTATCTGAATTTTAATTATGTAAATTTTAAAACGGGGTTGGGCAATTGAGTTTAGCAATCGCTAACATCCCAACCCATGCATTCTTTGTTTATATGAATCAACAATATTAATATAAAAATGGTTGCAGTCTTCGTTGTCAAATTCCATTTGTCTTAGTTAGGCACAAGGTTTGATTATTCCAATTTAGTCCACAATTTTATGGTAGTGTGTACAATTTGTCTACTGTAACCTTCCAAGTATAAATGGGAATGTGCACCCAAAATAAAATAAATGATTGGTTATTTTAAATTTAGCGACTTGTTTGAGTATATTAATAAACGAATTAGGGCCTTCAAAACGAATCATGGTGAATCGTTGACTTTTGGTTGGGAATACATTTATGCCATTTGGAGAGAGAGAGAAACTCTAGGATTTTTCAAGACCAGAGATGCACGATGAATATCATTCATTCTGAAGGGAGTCGTTCATATAGCTATGGCTAGATGCTTATTTTCTGATAGACTTCAAAAGTTTTGCAACAATTTTGATGGATACCCTGAATACTCGGTAGTTTTGATATTTTATGTTTTTTGTTGTTTTGGTTGTTGAGCTGAGCATTCAGGGGCCTGATGTGGCTTTTTGTTTTGTTATTTGAGAGTTTGTACTTGAACCATTATATTTGGAATGAAAAGATGATTGTGTTCCAAAAAATAAATAAATTGTCAGAACATGCTCCGTGCTAGAAATATTATACCAGGTGCTTTAGCGTCTAGATCACCACAAGAACCGGATAACTTATCGACGGATGGTATCCGTCGGTATCAGGGTACCGATCCGTCGGTAAGCCCTTACCGACGGATCGGCGACCACTTACCGACGGATAAATAGTCCGTCGCTATTTTATCCGTCGGTAATGCCTTTACCGTCGTTTCTTATTCGTCGCTAAATTTAGCGACGGATAAATTTATCCGTCGGTGACATTTACCGACGGATAACTATATCCGTCGGTTATGACCGGTTGACTTAGTCAACCGTTACTTACCGACGGATAAAGTTATCCGTCGGTAGCTTTTTTTTATTTATTATTTTTCTTGATAATTGTACAACAACCTGTTTAATAATATAAATTTACGTACTAAAAATTAAAAATCATTAAAATTGAATTGAAAATAAAATTCAATAAAATTCGATTCTTCAAAATAGAAAAACGTTTACTACAAATGTAAATGTGAAAGTTTTACTACAAATGCCCAACTAAAATGTAGAAATCTAGGGACGACGACCACTGGAACCCGAAGGAGCATGAGAACTGCCTTGCAAACCCGCACTCCCCGCCGTACCAGAGCTCCCCTCCCCGGTCTGAAACACAGCTCCCTCTGCGAACGGGTCCATGCCAATGGGATGCTTCTCCAGAATCTTCTTCAGCACCAAATTCTGCGTCTCCACCTGACACAAGTAATGATCGATGTAGTTAAGAATATGAAAGATAGATGCAAGCAATGTAAATGAGCATACAAGTGGTTATACATCTACATGACATATCAACATAATATTAGCATACAAGTGAATATACCTGAGACACAAGTGTGTCCTGAATGCTCTTCATCCTAGCATTCTCGGCCCTAAGTGCTGCCATCTCCTCAGCCAATCGAGAATCTGAGCTGGAGGTAGAACCGGATGAGCGCTGAAATGATTCAGCTGCAAGAGAACGTCCCAAGTTCCCTAAGCCATAGATCGACCACTTAGGGCCAGGAGGGTTCACCTCGAGGAAGGCAGCGTTCTCTTCCTCCATCGTAAGTATGTCACCCTTCTCTTGCATCTTAACCAAGTAAAAAGCCTCAACCTCCTCCTACAAGCAGTTAAGCAATACATGAGTTGATATATTACAATACATATAGAAACTTTTTAAAAAGAAATACAGTACAAGTAACTCAAAGTACTCATTTATGTACTTACATTCAGTTTCTTGGCTTTCTTGCATGTCCACTTGCCGTTCTTGAACTTGGCATTTCTCACCATGGTCAAGTACGACAAGCATCCTTGTCCAGTGAGCCTCTGTTCATTTTGCAAAGTAATAAGTGTCAGTGTTTACAATAAAATTTTAAGAATATTGAAAGTGACTGGAGTAAAGCACAAGTTAACTTACTGCATTGAGGTCAAGAGTGGCCTGAGACTGTGTGCCGAGATGGTGCTTCGAATAGTCCTCGTCTTCACCGGAGCTGCTTCTGTCCGCCCGTGCTCGATTCTTCTTGTTCTGATCTGCTAGGTCCTCGGAATCCTGTGTCTTCTAGTAAGCCAACCACAGAGGCCACTCGCTTTCGTGGATGAATCTAGGCCTCACTCGAGACTCCTTAAGGTCGTGGACCTTGTCTCGGTAACAACGAGCACCAACAGTGTTGAAAACAAACCAAAGCTCCTTCAATAGCACGTTTGGCAAGTAGTAGTGTTTCTAACCACCAAAACAACCAATTTAGAACGACACAACAATCAATACAACAACAAGATCAACGTAAGCACAATGGTGACTAACATATCACCCAAATATAGTGGCTAACATACCACTCACATTGCCCTAAAAAAACAACTAACACATGGTGACTAACATATCACCCAAATATAGTGGCTAACATACCACTCACGTAAATTTAGAATAAAATAAAACAACGTTTACTAAACATTTAAGATTGTTACAATACCCGCAGCTCATCGAAGTAGAAGCCAATGACATGGTCAGGCAGCCTTGACCACTTCTCCCCACCACGGTCCTCAGATGGTGTTGGAGCGATGAACCTGGAGTTGATGATGTCACCGATCTTCGAATGGGCAGATGCAGGGTAAAACCTATTATGATTGTTAAATACAAATAAGAATGAATAAGCATAATAAAGTATACGTAATATGTCACAAGTTAAACAATAAACTAAACAACAGAAAGTGTACTTACGCAGCTTTCCCGTTAGGGAACAGAACAGGCTTCCCCTTATACATGGCACCCAGGGTCGGCGTCTCGTATGGGCAACCATCAGCAGGTAGGTTCGCAAATGGGTCAAACTTAGCCTTCTTCTTCCTAGTTGACGATGAGGAGCTACTCCCCTCCGATAATCCAATGATGGGTGGAACTACACCCTGCTCGTACCCTGGGGCTCCAGGAACTCGTAACTCGGGTGGAATGTAGTTGCACCTAGGTTTCGACATCTGCAAATAAAACAATATCAAGGTTAGTATGATGATATGAAATATGCACGTACAATATAAAGCATTATCAATTAACGTAAATGCACATACAAGTGAATATACATATAAATGACATAGCAACATAATTTATTACCAATTAAAGGTTCCTCCAACTCTAACTCTACAAAATGATCCTCGTGCAGGGCAAACTGCCTATCTTTATCCTGTATAGGGCGTCGTGCTACATCATCCACTAAATCCGACTGGAACGAGTTGGTTATGGACTCGTCCTTCTCTATATACTCAATCTTGGAACGAGCACGTATGGGTATCACACCCAACCAATCACCCTTGGCCTTAGACACACCTGGATAGGGAAAGTAGACAGCTTGTGTTGCTTGACTGGCTAACACAAATGGCTCGTACTTTTTGTACTTCTTCTTCTGGTTGATCTCAACCAAATCATAATCCACATGTGTTCTCGTACCATCTGTAGAAGGGTCGTACTAGTCAACCTCAAATAGAACTGTACGTTTCAAAGGTACACCTGGATATTCAATACGAACAATCCGTCTAAGGGTACCAAAGAAATCCTGCCCCTCCCCTCCTATATCTGCCCCAAGCATAGAAACGCCACTGTTGACAGTTTCTTTGTGCAATGACCTGCCATGCGTGTCAAACCTAAGTCCATTTACTACGTACGATGTGAATGTCACTGCCCCCCGCAAAGGACCACTTGCTAGAGCTAGTACGTAAGGACATGTGTTATTGTTGGCAGGATTTAACCTTATATAAGTACATAACCTAGTTATGGAACATTAAATTCGATCAAATACAAAACTAAAAAAAGTCTAAATTGATCTAAGTCTCGATTTTAATTAACAAACCCAAATTAACATAATCCAAAACTAACATTCAACTATAACAACTAATATCTACTTAATACTAACATACATTTCCATAATTTAAGAAATCCCCAAATTAATAAAATCCCAAAATCGATTCATTACTCAATTTTAACAACAATCAACTACACATTTAAGCAAAATATACTTGTATCAACTACTATGTAACATACATTTGACAATTTAACCAACAATTGGATAATTCCCAAATTAAAAATCAAATAAGGGTTAGAGTTCATACCTTTGATTTTGCACAAATTGACCAAAAAAAATTCGAATTGAAGGTTGTTCCTTGTTCCTTGTGCAATAAGCTTCAATTTGCTACCAAAATGGATGAAAATGGTGAAGTTTTGAAGGAGAAATGGAGATGAGAAGAGAGAAAAACGAGAAGAAGAAGAAAGGAGAAGAAGAAACAATGGCGTTCTGCCAGTCGCTACGCCGGTATAATCAGAGCTTACCGACGGATAAGCTTATTCGTCGGTACGTTTAATTTTTTTTATTTTTTATTTAGTTTTAATATTTAGCGACGGATAACTTATCCGTCGCTAAGATACCGACGGATAAAAACCTTTTAGCGACGGATGACGAACAAAGTGGTCAACTTTGTTCGTTATCCGTCATCCGTCGCTAATAAACCCCGATCCGTCGGTATTTACCGACGGATAAAATCCGTCATTTTATCCGTCGGTAAATGACGGATTTTTTGTAGTGGATTGTCGTCGTTATTGAGAGAATTAGACTGGGTCGGAAAATAATGTGACATGTTGATCGAAAAACGGCATTAACGACGGAGAAACTAACGTCAGCAATGTATTTTATATCATCCTAATGTAAATATGTAAGGATCTTGAGATTGACCCAAGATCGCGCTGGTTGATTCGTATTGTAAAGTAATCTACTCGCCTTATCTCTAAGGAACTTTCCATAAACCCTAGATGTTGACCTACTCTAGATGCGTCATGCTGTTGGACTTGTTATTGACCCACGAACTAACCACGACTTGGCGGTCTGTGCATCATGGAATCCCCACATAATATTACAACTGATAGTGTCATCAACTATTTATAACATTACATAGAGAACAATTGATTCTATCCTTGTCTTAGCTAATAAGTAAATAGCAACATACAAACATAAATATATAAAAGAGGAAATAGAGGAAGTCTATCGAAATGTATTTTTCAGAGCCTTCCAGTATCTTCTCTACAAACTTAGATGCCTTGGGCGAATCAGTTTCTTACGCATTTGAGATGCTCGGGACGTGTTGGAAATTTGGATATTACTAGAGCGTAATTGAAATTCCAACAATACCATCCTCAAATCGACCTTATCCTCAAGGTCGAGCCGCTTCTAATCTTCAATCGGTGGGCCGCTCTTTAGAAATAATTCGTCATCTTGTCGCTATTGTTCTCTTAGATCAAACATTACACGTTTCTTTTACCGTATGTCCAACATTAAAGCGACTTCTTCTAATCCACGTAGTGTTGTCATCATATATCCAGAAATATAATGGATAAGAAAATCTGCTCCCATTTTTTTGACAACTCAGTCGCCACGTCCCTAATACTAACGCTTAAACCACTTGGAATAACGTCTTGTCAATTTAACTCCTCGCCACAAAACCTCCATGTCCGTCTTTGTTATTTGAGAGTAGCTCTTTGTATTGCAAGAGAGAAAGGGAAACACACTAAGCACCACAAGTTCACTAAAAACTCGTGAGGTTTGGTGCAAAAGCGTAGTTAGTTAATGGGTGAAAGTACAAAACACAAATGCAATATAAAAAACTGTAAACTCTGCAGTTGCAGTTATATGTTGCCAACGTATAACACGACAAATATAAAAAATGCAGAATTAATGTAGTTAACATGAATATACATTGCAACCTTGCTTCTTTGGTTAGAGAGTGTTCCTCTTTGGTGGACTGTGGTGATGGAGTAAGATGCTTGGGGCTGATTAGGTTGGCGTGGGTAAGAAGCAAGGTTTATAAGTTAAGATGGGGCCTTTGTGAAGATAAACCAAAGTTGAGGGGTTATACAGTGAATACCATCCCCGCAAAATCTCGAAAGTCTAACTAAACAGAGAGTAATTATTACTATTTCAATCGAAAACCCCATTACTCACACTCTCTTTCTCCTCTGAAGAAATCATCAACTCACAGAGAGAGTCCAGTAATCAACTCAGCGATGCATTCCAATCACTTGCTACTCGAAGAGCCTATCAGGATGGCATCAATTCTCGAGCCATCCAAATCGGTAACTACAGATCCTAATTATATTTAATTGATTGATTTTACGTATTTATTTTGATCAATAATAATATAATAATAATAATATGCTGCTTGTTTGTGGCTGTAGAGTTTCTTCCCTGCCATGGCAAAGATCGTCGGGACGCTGGGCCCACGATCTCGATCGGTCGACGATATTTCTGCTTGCCTTACAGCTGGCATGTCTGGTAAGTGATGATGAATCAATCCAACTAGTGTTTACTTTTGACTCTATTAGGAATTGTTCATTTCATTTTTATTTATTTTTGTATGTTTTCTCTCAATTTTACACAGTTGCTAGGTTTGATTTTTCATTGGGTGATGCTGACTATCATCAACAGACTCTAGAGAATTTGAAGACTTCTATTAAGAGCACCAAGAAGCTCTGTGCTGTATGTATTATATTCAACCTTTTTTTTTTTTTTCCTTAGCTTTATAGGTCTGATGCTTTCCACATTTTACTAAACAAATGTTTTTCGAATTTTAATTATCAAACTTAAATACATGTACTATTATTGTGAGTCAATTTGTCTGGTCAGCGGAGCAGGTAGATCATAGGGGTGCTGTTCTCTTACTCATTTTTTTGTTTATGTTTTCGTTTCAGGTTATGCTAGATACTGTCGGCCCTGAGCTGCAGGTTGTTAACAAGAAAGAGACAGCTATTACGCTTAAGGCTGACGGCAATGTTATTCTGACACCTGATCAAGGTCAAGAAGCTACAAATGATGTTCTGCCAATCAACTTTGCGGGACTGGCCAAGGTTCTTGCTGTTGCTTTTCTATTACCTTATGAAATTGACTATTCTGTATCATGTCATGTGAGGAACTAATTAATTGCAATGCTTGGTGCATTAAATCTTGTCATAGTGAGTGTTTTACTTTTTCGAGCTTCTTATTCTAGTTGTAGTCAGATCTCAGATGTAGTATATCCTGTTAGCAGAAATTGTTATTACCACATGATTCTGTTCATTAAAGGTTATAAGTTATCAGCTAAAAAAATAAGACGCAGTACAGTGCCTCCTGTTCAACATTCAAGGTTATTTGGACTGGGGAGCCTAATTATTCTACCATAGTCCATATTGCGAAGTGGGTGTCTGCAAGAGATTGTTAAAAATTAATCTATGTGTTTGCAAAAAATTGATTTTTCCTATTTTTCAAAGCTACCAGCAGATGTTTTGGAAAAGCACCCATTTGTGTTGGCGCTCATGTAATCATTTCAAAGTTGCATAGTGACATTATTACCGTGTAATTTACAATCAGTTTTTTCAATCACATTCTGCAAGAATCCATCGAACTCTCTATTCAGTTAACTTTCTGATTAAAAATAAAATAAAATAAAATAGTGACCTTATGTATTTATTTGTTTGCTTATTTTCAACTGATTCTCAATTATACTAATAATTTGTGAACAGTCACTAAATTTTTGTATGCATACACTGTCTAATTGAGCAAATTATATATGCAGGCTGTGAAGAAGGGAGATACCATTTTCATTGGTCAGTATCTTTTTACAGGAAGTGAAACCACTTCCGTTTGGTTGGAGGTACAAGACAGTGCCTGATTCAACAGATGTAGTTTATAATCTTTGTCATTTTCTAGTTCATTTCTGGCTGTCCATTTCTTTGGCTGGCTAGAGTAACTCTGCTTGATCCAGTTTCCACATGAAGAATGTTACTTGGTTCTTTAAATTTTTCGCTCTGCTGATTCCTCTTGTTTGCTTCTAGTATCATTCAAAAATACCATCAGCTTAAACATATTTCTAATTGTTTCTTACCTATGGATAAAGAATGAAGTCTTCTACTATTTATTAAAATGAGTGTTTGGCTGCAGGTAGCTGAAGTTCAAGGTGATGATGTTGTTTGTGTTATCAAAAACTCAGCAACCTTGGCCGGATCGTTATTCACACTGCATGCTTCTCAAATCCGTATTGAACTACCTACACTGTCTGAAAAGGACAAGGAGGTATAGATTTGTGTATCTTGTGCTTTATATCGTTTTATACCTTACATCTGAGGGAAAAAATTGATGACCTTCGCCAGCAGATAATCATCTATCTGCTCAGATAAGCTTCATATTGTAGTTAAGAGTAAATCTGTACGATATAAAATGTGGCAATCAGCTGACCTTGAGGTGCTATAATAAAATCTTCTATTTGCCTACTCACAAGAAATTACCTTAATGTTCATTCTTTTGCGTAATCGAGTAAATATATTATTATGGATGCTTTCTATACCTTGTACATTTTCCCATCACCACCTGGATTAATGTGTATACATCTACTCATTAAAACTCAGTTTATAAGCATATTGGGTAGTAAATACACATGTTTCTTCCTTGCTTAATTGTAAGTCCTTGCTTCCAAGTGTACCTGTTACATGTGTATTTTAATCTAATGATGTTAGTTCTGCTTCAGGTTATCAGCTCATGGGGTGTTAAAAATAAAATTGATTTCTTGTCATTGTCTTATACACGTCATGCCGAAGATGTCCGTGAGGTAATCTTCTGAATTTATTTTATTAGGAAATGTTTCATCTGTGAATGCGCCTATATTTGATACCTTGATGCTATTCCCAAACACAGGCACGCGATTATCTGTCAAAGCTCGGTGATCTGAGTCAGACTCAGATATTTGCTAAATCGAAAATGTGGAGGTGAATCCCAGAGTTGACTGTTAATTTTTTACCAGACAATATTTATTTTCTTTAAATTTTATATCTTTTTTCCCTTAAAATATATTAACAGACTTAGTATGGTGAAACTTCTAAAGTTGAAAAAATCTAACTTTCTTGCCTTCCCATATGTGCAGGGGTTAACCCATTTCGACGAGATCCTGCAGGAGGCTGATGGCATCATCCTTTCTCGTGGAAACCTTGGCATTGATCTCCCCCCTGAGAAGGTTTGTTGTGAATGTACTGAATCATGATGATGCTTGACAATGTTTTAATAAAATGGACAACACCACGTGTGCACCTGTTTTTGTTCACCGTTCATGTTTATTCCATTTAGATACTAAGTTGCTCCTCGGTGCTTTTCTATTCTTTATAATATATATGATCCTATTTTGTTGAAAATTGCCACAAGTATTATCTTATTTTGTTCACATTGGGAGGCATCTTTCTTTTATTTTTGCATTGTCTAAATATGGGAAGATGTGAGCTTTTCTTCATTATTAACTGTATTGTCCTTAATTTTATAAGTCCCATGTATGCTGTCTGATTCGCACTTCACTCATTTGCAATAGCTTTTAATACTATGTTTTGAAATCAGGGCCAACAAATTAAAGCTGCCACTGGTCTTTGTATCATAAAATGAAAAAGCAGGAAGAGAGATGATGCTCATACCCATATATTGTTTAATATGTTAATTATTTTTGTGGAATGTTTGATCCTGGTTTCTTTGATGAGTTCTAAAGGTTGTATTTTAGTTTGTGGTAAATTATCTAGCGATTGTTTATGCAGTTATCAACCGTTCTTTTGTAAGTGTAACACTTGTGAGAGAGCAGTTATTATGGAGAGACCAAAAGAACACATTAAATTAGGTTGGAACAACCAAAAATCTGTGATGTTTCAGGCAAAAAAAAAAAAAAAACAAAAGAACCGAGAAAAAAAAAAATCTCTTCCCTACCTACTTTAAGATTTGGGTTCAGGTTGAATTGCGTAAATCTGATGTACCTTAAAATTGATGTTTAAAGGAAAATCTCCAACTTCACAACTGAATAGTTGATAATGCAATAATAATACCCATGCCAAGACATTGAGGTTTTATAATCAAGCATTGAGGTGATATTGGCACCTCTGCATTTTAGCATATGGCACCTCTGCATTTTAGCATATTCTTTTTTTCCTTTTTATTATTGAACTGGATTTTGCATAAATAAATGCATTGTGCCAGTGATATAAGCTAATTAATGGACATATGCAGTATCCTGTTCATCTTAAATTTAATAGAAGTTGTATGTCCCAGTAAATGCCTTGTGTGTTCCACTTTCTGTGACTTGATCAGTTACCTCTTATTTTATCTTAAGCTGTAGTTCTTTTTAGCTTCTTGCCTTTTTACATGTGTGAGAAGTGAGAACATGTCCTTTGTTGATAGTGTTTAGCACCTTCCAATCTCAATTCTCAAGTATTATTACAACCCTTACTTTCTTCATGTGCAGGTGTTTCTATTTCAAAAATCTGCTATTTACAAATGTAACATGGCTGGAAAGCCAGCAGTGGTTACCCGTGTTGTTGATAGCATGACTGACAATCTCCGGCCTACTCGTGCAGAGGCCACGGATGTTGCTAATGCTGTTTTAGATGGTCAGTTCCCATCCTAACTTCTAACCTAATGGACATAAATGCGAAATCCATTTTCTCAATTAGCAACCTTGTAAAATCATTCTTCAGTCGCATCTTATATTGCCTGAAAGTCATCCGCAATAACTTTATTTTCAGGATGTGATGCTATCCTTCTTGGAGCTGAGACTTTAAGAGGATTATATCCTGTTGAAACTATTACTACTGTCGGGAAAATCTGTGCTGAGGTAAGAAAATAGAAGTTTGTTCGTAGGGAAAAAACAGGGATAAACTTGCGACAGAAAACATTTTTCACTTCATATTGAAGTTAGTAGATCTATGGAAACCCGGGATCCTATTCTACTTTTGTTTCCACTTTTTTTTTTTTTTAATTTTATTTCTGTCATGTTGTGGGAACCATGACTTGTTGACATTGGTAGGTTAATAGTGATCTTAATAACCTAATGACCTGCCAATCAAACTCTCAAATATACAATCGTGGTTTTTCTTCCTTTTTGTTTATTTTTTATTTTTTAATTATAGTTCCTACTTTTTTTCCCTCTCCCCGTCAAAAGACCAAATGCACATTCCATTTATATTTGTTGCAATGCAAATGTCTTGTTCCATTTTTAGTAAACTTTACACCCATGTGTACTAACTTGTTTGGGGCCAGATACTACAGAGTATATTTATCACCACTACTATCACCATATGAATTAATCGCCATGCCAAAAACCAAATGTGACATTTGGTCTTGGACAAATGAAGTGATCGAATTTCTGTTACAGTAAATTCTTCTGTTTGGCCAACTAAAACTTGTTGACAAGCTAGCTAGCTATTACTCCTTCCATCTACCGGCAAGATCCCATTTCATTTCATCGACTTTTTTGAGGTCCGGTTTGACCTCATATTATTTACAAATCGTACCGGAAAAATAATTAACGAATTATATTATGAAAGTATAATATTGGAAATAATGAGGTCAAACCGGATCTCAAAAAAGTCAACGAAATGAAAAGGGAACCTTGTTGGTAGATGGAGGGAGCAGTTTGTAGGTTATAACTAGTTAATTCTTTTGGAGGTGTTATGTAAATTTGCTGATGAACTAGCGGATTGTTAAGTATGGTACTCCATCCGTTATCTCAAATGCTTTCCATGTGTCCTTTTTGGGTGTCCATTAAACTCCTCTCATTCCGGAAATGGAAAAATTTCACATTGTCATTACCCTCACCATACACACACATGTACTATGTTGCCGCCACCCACTATCGATTGTAATTTTTTTATATACATTCCAACTCACAATTTTGTATTCATTCTATACCCGAAATACCTCACAATATTTTTCCGCATTCTTTCTCAAACTTTGTGCCCTTAAGATCAACGACAATCTCTTGAGATAATATGTCCTCAAGTATGTATGAACAAATCAGCTAGCATATTATTATTATTATTATTATTATTATTTTTCTTTCAATAAGCTACCTCAGGTGGCTTATCAGCCTTATCAAATCAATTGGCTTTTAAGCTACAGTTTTGGTTTAACGTAACATCTTATCTTGTTGAAAAGGTTAATTTAGCTTATCTAAAGTTTAAGCTGGTTGATAAGCTCGTGCTAAACACAACCAATATCGTGTATCGTATGCATTTTTGCAGGCTGAAAAGGTCTCCAATCAAGACCAGTACTTCAAGAGGACTGTCAAATTTGTTGGTGAACCGATGTCGCACTTGGAATCTATTGCTTCATCAGCGGTATGTTGCTAGTTTGAAGAATTATGTTGAATGGGAAGAATGTTTACATACAAATGTGACTGAGCAAGAATTTGGGATTTACATTGTATTTGGAGTTTCGTTTTTAGGTTCGAGCTGCTCTGAAAGTGAAGGCATCTGTTATCATATGTTTTACCTCATCAGGAAGGGCTGCAAGGTAGACTACATGTTCTTAAATTAAAGGCATGCCTATTTGGATGATGCGAATCAATTATGTTGAATTCCTAAACAATTGACCTGCTAAATACAGATTGATAGCAAAGTATAGGCCGACAATGCCTGTTTTATCTGTGGTCATCCCTCGCCTTAAGACGAATCAATTAAAGTGGAGCTTCAGTGGTGCATTTGAGGTATGTCATTTTGACTGTTGTTCGCCGCAAGACTTTTGTACTCTAGATGATCTACTGTGTTTATTACACAACTCATGGTAACTTTGATGCTATGATTGTATAGTTATGCTTATAATTAGTGCACATTTCATCTGTTGATTCCCTAATCTTGCTTTCAAGTAATTCATACTGCAAACCAATGAAAAGCTTTTCCATTGGCACTTTATATGCATCTTGATAATGGACTATTTTGTGTTCTTTCGATGACATAATTTGCAGGACTCTTTTATCTCTTGGCTCTATTTGTATCATTGTGCTTGAATCTCTTCCAATTAATATTTGAGCTGATAAACTGATGGGTTGCTTCTGCGTGTACAGGCAAGACAATCACTTATAGTGCGAGGCCTTTTCCCCTTGCTTGCTGATCCAAGGCACCCAGTAAGTCTAAGTCCATTTTACTTTTTTTTGTCGCTCTATATATCTGGAAATTGAGATGATTCTCAATATATGTGAATATTGCAGGCTGAGTCTACAAATGCAACAAATGAATCAGTTCTGAAGGTTGCTCTTGACCATGGAAAAGCCTCAGGTATAATCAAGTCTCACGATCGTGTGGTGGTCTGCCAGAAAGTCGGTGATGCGTCTGTTGTAAAGATTATTGAGCTTGAAGATTAGATGCAGCAGCAGCAGCAAGCAGGCTTTGTGTTGTGTTTACTTCCAAAGCTGTATATGACTTGTCATTATTTTGGGCAGTGTGACACCATGCATTTAACTTAACCGGTGTTTTTGGTAGCTTTGGTACAGCTTCTTCACCTTTTGATAAAAAAAAAACGGAGTGATGTCATTCCTCTTACTGGTCGCCTTTGTGAATCCACTGATGGCTACTAGTAGGATTTTAATTATGATACTGAGCTTAGTTAAGTGGCTATGCCTATGGCTATGCGGACCAGAAAATAGTAGTAGTATTGTTGATGCTTAGTATCTTAATGTTCCACACTATTCAAGGCAACTTGGTTTGTCTAAAGTTACTCAACGTTGTCTTGATTAAGATCAATGTAATAAGTAAACGATGCGCGTGCAAAACATTTTTGATGTCCTGGAAAATGAAGTAATCAAACTGGATTTGTTGCAAATCATATCATGATTAAATTATTTATTTCTTTCTTTCTTTTTTCGTTCGTAAATTGAGATGATTCTCAGATCTCAAATATCCGTTAATCATCATTTCTCTCATTGTAAATATTTATGTCAGACTTGAATTGGATGTGTTGGGAATGGTATTCACATACTATATTCAGTGGAATATATATATATAACCAAGATTTGCTTTATCCGGTATCAAACGGGAGCTACGAGCAAATAGAACTCCTTTCCTTTCAGGAGTATCAATACCGTGACATGAATCGTAAATGCATGGATATGATGTACCAAAAGTCAGCAGTTCCTATATATATATATATATATATATATATATATATATATATATATATATATATATATATATATATATATAAATAAATATTTGAATATTGCCATGACCCATTCCAGCATATTTTACTGTTGTGCGCAGACCAAGTCTCTTTCCAACCTCCTCAACCTTATTTCACTAACTAATTGAACTCGACTCGGTGATACTCACTGGGTTCAGAGGCTCGTGATATTACTAAATTTATTATGTTATTTATTTATTATTTTTCATTTTTTATCAGTTCCAACTGAACACTGTTCGGCTTGAAATCATCAAGCCGAACGAACTGATCTCGGCCCGAAATTGATTCCTGTTTTAAATGTTTTAAAATAGGAAAGAGCATACTCGACTCAACTAACACCAGTATCAATGCCTTTCGGAAAAAAAAAAAAACAAACACCAGTATCAATATCTGTGCAACTCAAGATAAAAAAACGATAACATCTAGTAATAACTTAATATTAATACACGAGAACATGGTACAACAATTAAAAAGCAAAGCATACCAAATCAAAACTTTAACCTATCCCATACCTCTCATTCATTAACCAAACTCCTTAGCACCACCTATAATAATAAAAGTAGTTCAAGTCAAACATTCAGCTGAGCTTGTAAACTCGGATCAACACCAACTCTACCCACCCCACCTTCCGCTAGTTTAGCCACGTCCACCTCTCCCACCACCAGCCCCGCCACGCCGCTCACCTCACCCCTCAGTATCCTCTGCTCCGCCTCTTCGTCCACATAATTCGGATCGTTCTCGTCTATTGCTGCTGGTGCAGGATCCATCACACCTTCCTCGTCCGGACCCTCCCACGTATACTTTCCTCCATGACCCGATTTGGGGTTCCTGTTCAGCGGCTGGCCATCAACCGGGTGTCGGTCCTTGCGCTGAATGCCCTTGTCGATGAGTTTCTTCTCTATGTGGCCAAGTGTAGCGGTGTTATGGGTGGCCACTTCAATTTTCTCCACACGGGTTCGGCCTTCTTCGTCTCCGCTCTTCGCTCTGAACGTCACCGTTTCCTTCTTGTCATCTATGGGCTTCATGATATTGTTTGTGCACTTGAGTGTGTGTAGTGAACTGAAATGAAATATGATCAGAAGAATGGAATTGCCATGTTTATCTACTGAAACCAGAGAATTAAATTGGTGGCAAGGTGCCATGTGGAAGTTTCATGTCATGACACTTGTAGCATTTGCGCCACGTCTTTCAACCCTTTATTATTTCTTACGGCACCATGCAGCGCAGTACTACAACTCCGTCGGCTTGACATCTATATCTATACGTATTAGCAAGAAAACTAATTTAGAAACCTGGCAAAAAAATCTTGGCTCCGGAGAAAATATTTCTTTTTGGAATGATAAATGGATAGGAAACAAAGTTCTAAGAGACTATGTGATTGATACAATCAACCCACATATACAAGTCTCGCAAGTTCTTGAAAACAATAATTGGAATCTAGATGTTTTTCATCAAATCAAATGATATCTCCAGAAATAATAACAAAAGAAATTTTAGGGATCCCTATCCCCAAAATAAAAAACAAGATACCATAGTTTGGGGGGAGACAAATCTAAAAATTTCACCATTAAAAGTGCTTACACACTCTTAATCTCCACACCCAGCCTAAATACGGCTCAATGGCCATGGAAGAATCTGTTGAACCTTCACTTACCACCAAAAATCAAATTTTTTGTTTGGGTGGTAATAAACGATAGGTTATCAACAGCTGATATACTTTTCAAATTCGGAATTATTCCAACAGAGAGGTGTTGTTTATGCAATTCCGAAACTGAATCAGTCAATCATTTATTCTTTTAGGATAAACAATTACAAGCTATCCTTTTTTGCTGGCAAGCTTGGAGATGTAGAAACGAAAAGATTTTTAGAAAAGAGGATTTTAATCCTTTAAAATTTAATATTCAGCTTCTAGAAATTATTAAGGACAACAACACCCGTTTCAAAAAAGATCGTAACACGGATTCCATTCCAATCATTTGTAAATGGATGCCACCGCCTCAAGACTTTGTATGTATTAATGTTGATGGATCGGTCGATCCAATTACAGGACATGCTGGAGCCGGTTGCATCATCCGAAATTCAAACGGAGAATTCATTCGTGCAAGCGGTTCCTATCTAGAAAAAATGGATCATAATCTTGCTGAATTTCAAGCATTTAAACTTGGAATCTTATTATGTTTACCGCTTCATTATAAAAAGATTATTATCCAATCTGACTCACAAACTCTCGTTTCATGTATAAACAGGAAAAAAGCGGATTGCAGGAAACAACAAACCATACTGGAGGATGCCTTGGCACTCCTTCGGGAGTTTGAAGAAATCAAAATTTGTTTTGTCTATAGAGAGACTAACGGAGTGGCTGATCACATAGCTAACGAAGCCCGTAAAAGAACATTTGGCAGAAACTCTCTAACTTTTGACTCCCTACACTTTGTTTGGGATAGTTTGCCTATTTGGTTGAATCTAATATGTAGTAAAGACAATCTAGCTTCTATTAGGCTTGTAAGCCCGAACTCTATTAATTAATATAAGTTACCTATTAAGTTTTTTAAAAAAAAAAAAAAAAAGTTCACGCCCACCACTAATAGCTAGGATCGAGTACGTACAGTTTCATTCACATGCATGTATTTTCTATGTCCCGTGACTATATTACCGTACTCCACCCTTTACGTAAGGGAACGAAATGCATGACCATATATTTTTCATAAATCGTATCTCATCTTCTGTTTCATTTTTTCACCAACCCCTACCTTACTTGAGTTGAATTCATTGTAATTATAACTCCTTTAACTTCACAATGAAATGGGCTAACATAACATATAATTAAGGGAATATTATAGAATAAGAAATATGGTTTATTCATTTGCATGCATACAAAAATAAGGGGAAAAAGTTACAAAAGATGCAAATATATACTCCATCCGTTCCAAAACAGTTGCACCGTTTTGACTTTTTGCAGTCAACGGAATTGAAGTTTGACTACAAATTACTCTTAAACTATAATAGTAAAATATTTATCAAAATTATATTATGAAACTTTCCATCCTAAATTTTCAATATGTAATTTTGTTAAATATTTTAACATTATAATTTAAGATTAATTTGGAGTCAAACTTCAATTCTATTGACTGTAAAAAGTCAAAACGATGCAACTGTTTTGGGACGGATGTAGTATATATACTTGCCCTCTAATATCTCCTTTGCCTCGTAAGACTTCGAGTGCAAAGTCATCCATGTAAATGTATTTCATGTGCACCACAAGCATGTATACTTCTACAAAAATCTACTCCGACCTCATAAAAGTGTTGAATTTGCAGTGTTGCCCCTGAAAAGTGAGATGAAATAATACGACTTTATGAGACGTACATAACAACTTATTTCAATTTCCTATCCTCTATATATGATTGTCGGGGTCACATAAAAAGATTTGGGTAGTTTAATTTTATAACCTATCACAAATAACATTATATTAAGTACACATGGTGCGGGTTGGGCATAATCATTTTTCTTATCATATTGGGGGGTTCAGTGGTAGGGGAGAGTGTTCGATAAAATACTTTATTTTAGTTGGGGGGGGGGGGTCGGGGTAACTGGGTACGGTGTTGTTACAAGCTTAAGTAATAAATTTGAGGCATATGACGCCCTGTGCGGTCGGACTGACCGCACATGCCTTGAGTTGCACCTAAAAATGCTTCACACGCGTAATATGTGACGCAATTCATACTACAATTGAAAAACAATTGATTAATGATCGGATCGGATTAATTCGGTAACCTGTGAATTTTTATTCAATCCAAATTTTAAATTTTTTAAAAACAAATGATTGAAAGTCCAAACCTATCAGATCGGATTGGTTCAGATTTTAATTTTTTTAAATTTTCGAATTCGATTGTTTTGCGCGCCCCACCATGATTGTTAATCAACGGTGACAGTGCAAACATGTACAGTATCAAAAGTTCCTTAGTCCATAAGTTTGCACAAAACCGTCATCAACTGATCGAGTACTGTACCCGACCCGACCCTACACGGCAATTACCCACCCACACCAATTAGAGAGAGAGGCAAGAACAAGAAACATTTGACCACAACTCAGAATCTTAAATCCAACAAGCTGATTGGCCGAATTAAATCAGACAACCAACCAGACAAGGAGAAAACCTGAGTGGGCAGGCAAGGCAAAAATATCTGGCGGATGTGGATCCCACACCTCATAAAAAATGTCTGCTCCCCTCTCTCTCCATGCCCCAAAGCTGAAAATGAGATAACAGAAGCAAAAATCAAATTGGATGACAGGAGAGACGAAAATGCCAGGAGCTTACTCTCCCACCGCCTTAACCCCCCGGATATTTTCTTCCATACCTATATATATTCAACCTTACCTCTACTCACCGACCGTTTCCATTTCTATTACTACTCTTCTTCTTCAACACACAGATCTTAAAATTCTGAATGGATGAGACACCGAAACCAAAACCAAAACCAAAACCAGAAACAATTGGTGGTGTGCCTGTGCCAATGGAGTCCTTGTACGAGACTCCAGTCCCACCTTTTCTGTTGAAGACATATGATCTGGTTGATGAGCCTTCACTTGACGCCATCATATCATGGGGTGCGCACGGTAACAGCTTCGTCGTTTGGGATCCTCTGGAATTCGCTAGGGTTATATTGCCTAGGAATTTCAAGCACAATAATTTCTCCAGCTTCGTTCGCCAGCTTAATACTTACGTGGGTATCTCATATCATCTCCTCCTTCCTTTTTCCCCTTTCCCGATTTCGATTTCCATTTCTTCTTGATTTTACTTTACGGTGTACTGTATGTATTGATGTATGTATGTTGTAACTGTATGTAATCTTCTTCTTTCCTGTAAATTCAATAGCCCTGTATTGGATTTTTTTGGTCTTGTAATTTTTAATTGTAGTCCATATTTTGTAATTTCTTAGAAATTGTAATTAATTGTATAGATTGTTTCGATCTCCCCTGTAATTTTGAGAAATTAATTATTATTATTTGTATTATATATGTATCTGGCTTCTTTGATTCAATTCAACGGACTTGTTCTGTCCTGCTGATTTGACAATATTGCTGAGATACTAACTCACACCCTCAACTGCTGACTGAAATTGGAATGTCCGAATGTCTATCCATATACTACTACTTACAGGTAGAATCTTAGCTTCTCATTCACATTTATAACATGTCATATTGATTATCATTATTGTTTGTCTTGTGAATGAACGAATTGTCAGTCGTGTATTATGTATACGTATGTGTGTTTGTTTGATGATGTGCTAATTCTTTCTGAGTCAGTTTTGGGTTTGTATGTATGTACAGGGATTTCGCAAGATTGATACTGATAAGTGGGAATTTGCCAATGAGGGATTTGTCAGAGGGCAGAGACATCTCTTGAAAAATATCCAAAGGCGCAAATCACCGCAGTCGGCTCACCAGTCTGGAGCTGATTTGGTAGACGAGATTGAACGTTTGAGGAAAGAAAGAAGTTTAATGATGCGAGAAGTGGCAGAGTTGCAGCATCAGCAGTGTGGTACGGTTCAGCAGATAGAGATTGCTAATGAGAAGCTGGAAGCAGCTGAGAAACGGCAGAAACAGATGGTTTCGTTCTTGGCTAAAATGTTCCAGAACCCTGCATTTTTGGCCCGTCTTCATAGAATGAGGGAGGAGCGAAAGAGCATAGCTCCGGGTAGAGCATCTCGGAAGTTTGTCAAACACCAGCCACATGTTTCAGGTGCATCTCCTAAAGGGCAGATCATACAGAACGTACCCGAGCTTCATAATTTTTCAATTGTGCCCTCTCATCCTGTCGCAGCTGAAAACATTCCTGAGTGGCCGTTGCTAGATATTGCAGACCACACAGTTTTTGGTGCAGAAGATACTCCTTATCAAGATTTTGGACAAGATGAGCTCGAAATGGTGCATGAACTCCTTCATACCCGGGAGAAATGTGAAGTAGTTCCATCCCCACATAACATAGATCCTCTTAATAAAGGGAAGGGCATAGTGGATCCTCAGCCACATCCTAGGACTGAGTACCTTGTCTCTTTTCCCGATGACTTAGCCACAGAGAAGAGCATTCCTGAACTCTTAATCCAAGATTCTGAAGATATGGTCACAGGAAACGTGTGGAGCATGGGTTTCGAAACTAGTGCCGGTATGTCTAGTTCTTCTGCAGAGTTATGGGGTAATCTTAGTGGTTATGATGTGCCAGAAATAGGTGGTGGCAGTGGGTTATCTGATATCTGGGATATAGGTTCATTGAATGAAGCAGGACGATCTGGCAACGAGAAGTGGCCAGATGAAGACTTCCCTCAGGTCAACTTGGAGAACCCAGACTTCTAGCCTATATCTATTAGTTCTAAGAAAACGGAGCTATACTGCTTTTCTGCAGTTCGGCTCCTCGTGTGGTTGAATTCATTACCGATAGTATTGAACGGTTCATTATGCATCATATTTTACTTGCAATGTTGTTTGCATTGATAATATTTCTTCTCCTCGAACGTAGTATACCTGCTGATAGTTTCTAACATTTTTGTGTCATGCCAAAGTTAACGTTATGCTGTAGTCTGGTAATTCACGTTATTGTGATGTGCAGAAACTTCCTACTGACATTCTGTTTTTCTAAGTTGTCCAGCCTGCAGGTTTATGAGCCTACTGGAGCATCAGTGCCTCAGAGTGTCGCGAGAAAGCACAGATCCTGTACCGTGGGGCGCCGCTTTCGTCTGTGCTATTATTTAAGTTTGTCAACCACTTAGTTTATGATGTGATCTGTGTTCTTGTCGAATTACATTTCTGTACACCAAACAACAGCTTTAAGTATGTATTATCTTGGTTCAGTAGTAATTTTAACAGTAAAGATGCTGCTGCTACTTCAAAAAATTAACACTTTCACCCAATCTAGTACTGTCTCACTAGCTCCACTGGTGACAGTTAGGTCTATTGTTAATTGAGTGTAAAACAAATTCAAAGGAGAGGAAACTATTAGAAAATGATAAATTAGTGTGACCTAGGGATTTGCTGCGGCACGATAGTAGTCATAACTTATAAAGTAGATAATATTTAAGGTCGGTGGACAATCCAATTTATTTCATATCATACGTAGTAATCTGTAAATAAACCTATTTCGAGTTAACACATGCATAACACTCTTGAGTTGTATGATTGTAAATGTTCGAAGGAAGGCTCTAGAGTTTGGGCCGTTGGGGTAAAAGCCTCGAGTTTGTGCCGGGAGGAGCAATCCCACATCCAAACTTATCGACGATACACATTCAACGGTTGTTAACAAACCGAGTGTCATCTTTACCAAAGCTATTGTTGTAAATTAAAACACGGTTCTAGGTGAACAAATAATGGATGTATGGTGATACAAGGCCTCTTTAATTGATGAAAAGGAGCAAGAACTAGAGGTAAGTTTGCATTAAATGGCTCCATCTTTAAAGTCGCATATAATGCTGATGGGTACGGAAGAAACAGAAACCAGTATGTTTGGATCTGATATAAAGAGGAATGATTTAGAGAGATGATGAAAAGGTGAATAGTGACTACTTTAAGGAGAAAATTTGTAGTTTTTTTTTTAAAAATCGATTTACCGTATAGCCCGTCTATATATAAACAACAAAACTGATTGACGAGCTAATTTATCAAAATTCCAAACACCATGACTTTTGCTCAAAATCACTTTTATCCAATTTTCAGAAGCAAGTTTGAAAAGTATTTGCAAATACTCACTAATTTAATTTCGAGATGAAAAAGACCAAATCCATCTCTAAGTGAGTGTTTGCAAATGACTTTAACAGATACTTTTGGTCTACTTTTGCTAAAATAAAAAAAAATAATTTTAATAAAAAATTATGTGTGTTTAATATTTTAATCTGAAAACACTCCAAAATCACATAAATAGAAACTATATTGTTTGGTAAATTTAATTAAATCTTTTATTCAAATCAGATACAAATATAGTCGCACTCATTTATTTAATTAATGTAGAAAATGGCAGTGGGCTGAGAATATTCGGGTTAAGCCCAACCCACCACCAGTGATGTATTTGAATAAAGATTGAGGACCAACCCAACCCAAATACTACTGTAGTAGTATAATTTACTGTTCCTATTAGCAAGCATAAATGAAATTGAGCATAAAAATTGAATCACCCCCATCTATGTGTATGTAAACACCAGCAAACCCTATCCCTCAAATCATCGCTCGCCTCTGTTTCTCTACAAATTCTTTGCTTCTGATTTCTTGACGATCTTGTATCACCATGGTCGCGAGCTTACCTTTTATCTGTATGTACTGATTTCAATTTTGTTTCGAATAAAGTTAGGGTTTTCTAGCTTTAGTCCCAATTTGTTGTAACTTTAGCTCAATCAAGCTGTCAATTGATACATAGATACATATATTTCCTGTAAATTTCTCGGGAAAAAGAAAACAAACGATTGTATTTGTAATTGCATAACCGAGAGATGTTTAATTCGATTGTTGTTATATTTGGGATTCATTTTATTAGTATTTTCTTGTGATTTTGTAATGGACATGGAGAGTACTCGTAGACCCTTCAACAGATCTAATGGAAAAGAGCCGGGTTTGAAGAAACCTAGGCTAGCTGCTGATGCCTCGAATGGAGGCCGTGGGGGGATGATTGTTCAGCGCCCCCCCCCCACTGCTTCTAGAAGTGGGGGTCAAATTCAGCAGCAGCAATTGTATCAGGAGCTGGTGGATCAATACAAGACTGCCCTAGCTGAGTTGACATTCAATTCCAAGCCCATCATAACAAACTTGACAATTATTGCCGGCGAGAATTTGCAGGCTGCCAAGGCTATTGCTGCCACTGTCTGTGCCAATATTCTCGAGGTGATTCCGGTTTTAATACTCTGTTCCTAGTACAGTATTTAGTCTTTCCTTGATGCTTTTGTAATTAAGGGTAATTGCCATACACAAAATGTGCTGGAACTGTAAAAATCAGTTTTTCTTAATGAAGTTGTGTTTCGGCCGTGTATCTCTTTTGCTTTTGTTCTTGAAGGTAGTAGTATCTTAGTTTCTGATTCTAATTCAGCAAAAATTCTACAAATTAATGTATGTGGTTCATCGAATAACAAGATCGTAAAGGTTGTCGGATAACATCAACTTATCTCGTCCTGAGCGAATGCCATGCTAAGGATGGGAGTGACAAAAAGTACTTGATATGTTACATCGATTTTGTTTCCAACAGTGAGGACTGAAATTATTGAATCCCAATGTTTTATTCTGATTTCTCCGCTCATCGTATTTTTTAATCCTGGAAGTTTTTCATGTTTGCTTGTCAGCTAGTTTGGCTTGGCTGTATTTATTCTTACACGTGGAACCACTTGAACATGTGACGATACTTTTTCCTGTAATTATTAGATATTTTACCTTGAGAGTTCTGTATAACAATGCACTTTATTTGAATCCAACGGTCATTTGTTGATTAGCTAGAAGTAGATGATAAGATATGGTATGCGACGATGAATCTAATTAGACAGGTCTCAGTTATCCGTACTTGTAATTTAACATCTATTATGTCTTTTTTTTTTTTTTTTCTGTATTTGTCCATTTCTATATTTTAGTAACCACTGACTTTTGTATGGAAATTCCATCTACTGGGCTCGCATATGGATCTTTAGTTGTATTGTATTCATGTATTTCCTCTTTTGTCTGCAAGACGATGTTGAATTCCAAAAAGTTCTGAAGCGTTAACTGAGTATTTGACTGCAATAGCTTTTGTCTCTGTTTGTATTAAAGAGAACTCGAGAGTGTTCCTTTGGAGATTATTTTCCTCGGGCACATTGTTACTTGGGTTTGCCCAAAATATTTGTGGTGAATCTTTGCTTCAATACATATGGGGGTCTTCTTAACCCTGCACTGGTTTCTGTTTCTCTGAAGCCCTTTTAATTCCTTGATCTGCATTTCACGCAACCTTTTTTGGTTTTATTTTCTGATGGTTTATCCAAAATTCTTCTTGGCATAGTATTTCTGAACTCTTTAAAAAATTTCAGGTTTCCAGCGAGCAAAAGTTGCCATCTCTGTACTTATTAGACAGTATAGTGAAGAATATCGGGAGGGACTATATAAAGTACTTCGCCACAAGATTGCCTGAGGTTAGATTTGATATCTTATTTCTTGGTAGTGCTTGATTGAAAGCTTGGCTGTTCAGACATTCAGGGAAAGGATTTCAATTCTTTATTTGTCCACATTTTACGTTGAATTGCAGTATTTCATTAGATATCCATTTGTCGTTATGAGATTTATAAAAGTTTGAAGCTTCATCATACTTTGGCTTACCAATATTATCTGAGGCATTTCCAGTTCTTTTGGGTTTTCTGTTTCAGGTATTTTGCAAGGCATACAGACATGTGGACCCTTCAGTTCATTCAGGAATGCGTCACCTTTTTGGCACCTGGAAGGGAGTATTCCCTTCACAGACACTTCAGATGATTGCAGAGGAGCTTGAATTTTCCCCAGCTGTTAATGGTTCATCTTCTGTAGCATCCAGGCAAGAGTCACAGATCCAACGCCCTGCACACAGCATTCATGTGAACCCGAAGTATTTGGAAGCTAGGCAGCGACTGCAGACTACCAGGGTAAGGCCACTTGAAGTTTTGTTTGCTAATATCGTAATCTTACATGCAATTGAAAGTGAATGGGTGCAGAATTTATTTTTTCTGTCCATTTTTATTCCTTAGGGTTAAAAGTTGAACTTAATAAAGTTCGACACATGTACCAAATTTTATTTTGGTACACATGTAGTACCCTGAACTTAGGTTTTGCTTTCCTTTGCACTGATTGTCTCAGGTGTTTTTTCTATTTAAAAAAATAAAACTCATTAATGCACTTTCTTTCTGTTTTCCTGTAATATGCTCCGGCTCTTTCGTATGGGTTTCTAATTGAAAGCCACTGAAACCTGTAGAACCAAGAGATACATGGATTTAGTGGAAAATTTAGAATGATGGTGCTTACCTTTCATGTAATGCCGTGACATTGAATTGCTTGTCTAACCCAATGTTGCTGTATAATCTTTCAAGCAGTTCTATTTGAGTGATTGTTCGTTGTTCCAGTTTTTTTGGAACAAAAGTCTGACCCTGATAAAGTCTATTTATTTATATCTACTATTGTTTATCATATTTTATACTCATAAAGCAATTATTTATTGTTTAATATGCAACACACTACGCATTCAATCGGACCAACATATTTATGACTTTAATAGAAAATTTAGGACTGTGATGGTTAGATTCCGGGTATTGGTGTGTGGTTTGTTCTTGCTTTTAAAAAAAAAAAAATTTATTTATTGTTTATCTATCACTTTTCAAGTGCACTTTTCTTTACCAAGTGACCATTTACTCTTCAGTTTGATAGGAACAAAACATGACATTCATTTTCCCCCACTGAATAAAATGTAATTATATTGGTCTAGCCATGTGAATTTCTATATGTCAATATTTCATGTGTTTTCCTCTCCCTGAGTTGTGCACACTGCAATATACTATCCAAATTGAATTGTGCATTCTGATTACGTCGTCCGTCTTTGCATATTGCATCACCAAATTGAATGTCCTATTGGTAATCAAGTTATTATTACTAATAATATAATTAAATCGACTGTTTATACTATTTGGGGGAGAATATTTGCACATCAACTGCTTTGAATGCAATCTTATCATGTGTTCTTCTTGCCTTTACAGTTGAGATATTGCTTGCTTGCTCTCGACATGTTAAGAATGCATGCTTTGACATTGTCATTGTGCCATATCTTTGTAGTGAGGTTTGTTGTAGAGCATCATAGACTGTTTTTATTTATGTTGCCTTGTTCTGATTAAGGACGCGGAAGCATCGGAGGGACCTTCAAGTATTAGCTCAGGGAGATCCTGGTCTGATTCTTATGCTAAGGTAGACCTGGAAATAAATATATTGTTTTTTTTTTAGTTTTTTTATTTTTATGTAAATATATGTATGTATATTTTTCTAGGGTAATAACGTTTCCTGATTAACTGACTATTTGCAGCCGATAGAGCATAGTGAAAGAGATGAATTACCTGAGTATGTCCGTGACAAAAGTTCACCCTCTGAATTTGGTGCCAGTGCATCTGGACGTCCAGGCGCAACTGGAATGAGCGAAAAATTTAAAGAACGAGGATTTGATAGGACCTGGTATGATTCTAACAATGATCTAACTGGGAAGATATCCCGCCAAAAGAATAATTTCGAGATGAAACCTGAAAGTTATGCTGCCTTCACAACCATGAACCCTAACTCACACCGACCACTCAAGCAAAGTTACACCAGCAGGAGCACCGAAGAGGTCAATAAAAGCTGGCAAGACTCCGGCGAAGAGGAGTATATTTGGGATGAGATGAATTCCAAACCAGCTGGTCATTCTCTGGTTGATGCTTCAGCCAAGGATTGGACACCTGATAATTACGGAAGATCGGTAAGATCCTTATGGTTTGACGATTGTGAACATGAAATAATTTACTGTTTCTCTCTGTTAGTTATATGGAAATTGAAATTCATTGATTGTTTAGGGAAGCAACAATTTGGAAAGTGAATACCCTTAGTTTACTTCTACTGATGTCGAATTGATTAATGTTTTGCACTTTGATTATTGATGTCATGTTATGAAAAAGTAGGCTGTTGGATTTAATTCAGCTCCTGTACTTGGCGTGTCTGCAAAGTTGTGACCTCCTGTTAGTGGGTCATCTGAAGTATAGGAGTTTCTGCAGATAAATCTTTTAAAATGCATTAGGGTGGATTTTTCGTGCTTGTATAACTTGCCACCTAAATGGAGCTAGTAAACATGTGTCAATCCATGGAATGGAATGTTTCATTCATGTAGTAGCACTTGCCATTAAAAGAAACATTTGAATTTTTTTGGTTATATTGTAGATTTCATCTTATTATGTGGTGTTGTGTGCTTTTGCTTTTAAATGTATTTAAGTTTCTCATTCTTCATGGTGATTTATCATTGAAAACACAATATGCTACAAAAAAATCAGTTACAGCTTGATGGGCTCTCTCTGGTTATTATTGAATTTTGAGTGTTTTCTGGCAGGACTTTCGTGGCCATATCCGAAGAGCTGATAGCATACATGGGATTGGATCAGGGGTTGATGACGAAACTCCAACTGATTCCTTTTCTACAAAAGTGGGTCATGTAGCATCTGCGACTGGAGTGCCATTGGTTTGGTCGCAAGAGTTGCAATCATCGGAAAAGAGGATACTCCCTGCTCCTGGTAGAAACATATCAGGTTACTCTGAGGGGTATTCATCTGAATTGAAAACTTCTGTGAATCCCACAGGGAAGACATCTCCAATAGTCCCATCTCATGTTGGAGGTCCTGTTTCTAATTTTATAAGAAATGTGAATTCCCAAGTTCTTAGCGCCCCCAAAGTCACAACACCATCATCAGTGCACCAGCGTCCTCCGTCACCATCTTTTCCAGCACATGATCTGAGTCACCTACTTAATAGTTTAACTGAACGCAACAAGCCCTCAGTTGGCCCTCCTACCGATCCAAGAAAGCCTCTGGGGTTGAGGAATAGAGGTCTCATTGACCAATCATCCCAGGATTCTGTGCCCTTTCCATATCAGGATGACTATGAGACTAGTACGAAAAAGTTAAAGCCGCAAACTCAACGGACTACTCATGCTACATTGCCTCCTCTCCAGCACAGAAAACATGCCCCCTCTTCTCCACAAAGAAAGCTTGATGTGTCCGGCTCTGGATCTTCTGTGGATGAGGACAACTTGTTCCTTCCCCATGTTTCAATCTCTGATCTCCGAACAACTGGAAGTTCATTACCTGAGAAGACAAAGATTCCAATTGTAGACCGCCCTGGGCAATCAATTACAAGTAGCATGTTAGCAACTGTTTTAAAATGTGAAACACCTGGTGTTAGTTCAGTTACTGGTAGCTCAAACAGGCCAAAGTTGCAAGGTGGCTCCCTACCCTCATCTTTAGCACTTACTGCTGGCTCTCAACCAAATACGACTGCACTTCATTCCTCCTCTGATCCATTTTCAAGTCTTTTGAGCTCATTGATGGCACAGGGTCTAATATCCCGTTCGAATTCTGATTCACTACCATCGGCATCAACCCAGAAACCAAATCAACCCACAGACGGAAGTCCTGGGGTTGCAAGCACTAGCTCAACACCATTTCATCCTGGTCCCAAAATAATAGCAAAACCTTCATCTGTCAGAGAGGAGCCACCCTTGGTTCACCCTAGTGCTAAAGCCTCACAGCATTTGCTGGAATCAACACCAAAGATAAAAGATTTGATTGGTTTTGATTTCAAGCCGAATATAATTCGTAATTTTCATCCATCTGTGGTGAGTGACCTTACTGATCTACCACATCAGTGCAGTATTTGTGGTCTTAGATTCAAGATACATGAGCGACTTGATAAGCACATGGAATGGCATGCACTGAAGACTCATGAGCTCGAGCCTCAGAACACAACCTCAAGGAGGTGGTATTCTAACTCAGTCGAGTGGGTTGCAGGAGGTGGACAGCTTCTTCCCTGTCATAGTCCCTCAAGCCTCCCAGAAGAATCTGAAGAAATTGGAGATGAGGAAATGGTTCCTGCAGATGAAAGTCAGTGTGCCTGTATTTTGTGTGGTGAGTTGTTTGATGACTATTATAGCCGAGAAAGAAATGAATGGATGTTCCGAGGAGCTGTTTACCTTGCCATATCAGCAGAGTTTGAAAGTATTGGCATTAAGGACACTGATAATCTGAGGCCTATAGTCCATGCAAATTGTATAACAGAATATTCTTGTGGGGACCTGGGTTTGTCTTCAGAGGCCAAGCTGGTATGCACTGATTAACCTTTTGAGTTCTAGATTATAAATTTTTTTCTTTCTTTTTTCCGAACAGCTAGTTTTGTTTCTAATATGGGATTTAATTATGTTAATTTCCTTGGGTTAGCATAAGTATGCACTATTGGCTCCTGAAATGGAAAATGGTGAATTTTATCTGTTGAACACACTCATCTGTTTATTTTTTTTGTTCATATGTGATCTTTCACAGATTGGCTTGCATTATGATTTGGTTCAGACTAACAATGATTCTTTTTTCTCTCTCTCTTGAGAGTAGAACCTTTTACATAAAAGGTTTTTTAACTTTCCACCGCAGTCGGGGGGGGGGGTGTGAAAATAATATAATCTCCATCTTACTGGTGTCCTCTATCATTTTGTAGGAAATTTATGTATAAATCCAAAATACAGGCACTGATTTGCCAACAGAATTGAGTCATTTGAAAGTTACGAAGCTCGGAATGTGCACTCTACTCACCTGATAGGGAAGCCAATTGAAGCTGTTCGATCTTACATTCAAAAATTCAGCTCAGCCATTATATTACTGCTTTTGGCTCTTTGTATGCTTATAAGTTGTGCCCTTTCTGATCCTCAACTTTTCCGATTTTTCTGTATTTTAAAGAGGTATAAAAGAGATAGGTTGGTGATAGTCATGAACACTGAGCAGTTTTCATTGCCTGTGAGAATTTGAAGAGTCTTGTCTTGTCGCAGGTTCCTTAAAGCCCAAGTAGCATCCTAATTTTGCTTAACAGTTGGTGCTTTAGCAGCAGATAGTGAAGTTTGATGCCTTCTAATATGCCAAAGATGCTATAAGAGTCAACTTCATTGCACTGTACTTCTGTACTCTTTTTTTTTTTTTACATGTTTGTTCTATAGATGGCCTTAAACCTGCTGCCAGACTTGACAGAAGGATTTTGAAAAGTCCATGCAGGGTGTGTTGATGATGTTTTTGAGGGGATTGTTTGACTAAACTCTTTTCGATTTTTTGTTGTTCATACTCAGTTCATGTGGTATGCCGTATGCTGTTTTTGTTTTAGAAAGATTTAAGATACTTGGATTATTAGAAAGAAGTCTTTCTTTTTTTTTTTTTTTTTGTACTTTGCATCTGCTTCTTGATACTGTACTAGCTTGATAGTAGACCGTGCTAGATCATCAGTTCTATGAAGCCATGGTATGGCGGGGCATCGGAAAGACAATTTTAATCTGTGTTATTGACATCCTCCTGCGAGCCTCACTTCTACCGTGTTAGGTTCAATATGGATGCTCTGCTCGAATAATTTTGCATAATAATCGCTTTATTTTTTAAATGCCGAAGTTTTAGGTTTTTATTATTTTTTAAAGAATTAAATTGAAAGTTATTTGTTACAATTTTACCTTGTCTCTTGGTTTACAATTTTAAGGTTGTTTATTACTTCTGGTCAGTGGTCACTTCTAAGAGTACCAATTGATTTTGTTGATTTTTTTATGTTCGGATTGACATCAAATTAATCATATTACACTTTTTATAAAATAAATTTTAAAATTATTTCTTTTTATAATGAACTGTGATTAAAAAAATTCAACAAACCAATTGGGCTCTTGAAAGTTACTAGAGGAAGTTTATAATAATACAACTTCATGGTACTCTTTCCTCTTGAAAGTTAAACACGGTTGACCAGTCAAAATCAAAATGAGACAATTAATCATAGATCGAGGTAGTATGTAATTAGTTTGTGCTATTTTACTTCTCATCTATTTCAGACTAGTGGTTGTATCCGAGTTTATTTTTACAATTAATTGTCTTTATCATCGTACCGACCTAAACGTAGGTCTTTATTATATATTTCATTCTAATTTATTAAATTTTGATAAAAATATATAAATGTGCAGTTATACCCCCACTTTCAAAATGTGATTCTTAGTACAGGCGTTAAAAAGAGAGAGAATTGGAGTGGAGGGATGAAGATTTGGAGAAGAAGAGAGAGTGAGATGGAAACTATGAGTATGATGATGATGATTTGCTCGATGATGAGTATGATGATGAGCAGCTATGAAACGTCCATGAGGAAGAGAGTTTTATTTTATTTTTTTTGTTCTTTTTTTAGTGTGTGTATAAATTGGCCATACATACTAGATCCATATTATATAACCGGTTTGAATTCATTTGCTTAGCTTTTTATTGGGTTGGTGTGTTTTAGAAACTAAATTTTTATTTAGGATAATTTTATAAATTGAACATAAATTCATTATGTCCTTGGTCTCTCAAATATCATAGACTTACTAAAAAGAAAAAGAAAAAGAAAAAAAAAAAGAAATAGCTTATTTATGTCGTCATCCACCATGCTTTCCCGTTGTTTCCGTGAAAAGAAATCCTATAAAATCCCTTCTTCTTCTTCTTCTTCCCTCATCACTCGGTCTCACACACTCTCTCTCTCGTTGTTGTTTCTACCACCAAAAAGGGAAGGGCAGCCAGCTTTCTTCTAGATTCATTTCCTCAACCTACAACAACAGCTCTCTCTCTCCCCAATATGTCTTGCTACAGAGGAAAATACGCTGGTAATTATGTTGTTCGATTCGATCATCTTTTCTATATGTGGTTCGATTGTTCTTTTTTCTTATCATCGTTTCTATCATTACTTTTTATTATTATTATTATTATTGTTTATTCATTTCTGGATCTGCTGCTTTTATTATCAAATCAGATTTGAGGGACTGTTGATCTGAATCGTTTTTAATTGTGTGTCATCAATAAGTTTACCAATATTCAGAGATGAAAGACTGAAGCAGGCATTATCATCTTATTAGGAATAATAATATTTCATAGTTTTGATAGATATGAATATGATTTAAGATCAAATCAAATTGTTTCTCTTCATATATGCTCTTGACATTATTTTATTTTTATGGTGATGAATCTTAACTCTCAACTTAACTATGTTTCAATGCCTAGGATCATGTTTATATTAAACTCGCATGTGTAGTTATGTAAAAATTAACATTTCGCCACCCTAAATTTCATCGTTAGTGTATTTATTAGTCGAATTTCTTAACTATGGTATATGTTGCTCGTTATAATATTATCTTGCCACTCCCACTTTCCAATCTGGCTCAGCCGCTTGGTATACCACTATGGAATACTACTCATTGTAATGGTGTATGTTGTGGTCTAAATACTCCTGTTGGATTATGTTCAGTCAATTCTTGTGAAATAGCTTGGCTTGTTGTAACTGGGAAAAGCTATTTAGAAGGGTGTGGTCTATACATCTTCCTAAGCCCTTTAAAAAAGATTAACATTTCCTTGTTGCAGATGAGCTTATTGCTAATGCTGCATACATTGGCACCCCCGGTAAGGGTATCCTTGCTGCTGATGAATCTACTGGTACCATTGGCAAGCGTTTCTCCAGCATTAATGTCGAGAATGTCGAATCAAACAGGAGGGCTCTCCGTGAGCTTCTTTTCACCACTCCTGGTGTCCTTCAATACCTCAGTGGGGTTATCTTCTTTGAGGAAACTCTATATCAGAAAACAGCTGCAGGTATATATACATACATATATATATTTCGCTCATCTTTTGTTCTAAGGAGGCACAGAATATTGAATATCCTTTAATTACTACTCTCTTGCTGATTGTACTTTTTTCCAGGCAAGCTGTTTGTTGATGTGTTGAAGGAGGGTGGTGTTCTCCCAGGCATCAAGGTTGACAAGGGTACCGTGGAGCTTGCTGGAACAAATGGTGAGACCACGACTCAAGGTCTTGATGACCTTGCTCAGCGCTGTCAAAAGTATTACGCTGCTGGTGCTCGGTTCGCTAAGTGGAGAGCAGTGTTGAAGATCGGTCCCAATGAACCATCACAACTTGCCATCAATGAGAATGCCAATGGTCTAGCTCGTTATGCCATCATCTGCCAGGAGAATGGTTTGGTACTGTTCTGAACCTAGATATATGATATGAAAAATACTTCAATTTATTTTGAGATATCCTTCAAAATCCAGCCCATCCTCCATCCATGTTGAAATCTGCATTGAGTGTATTCAGGGCCTCAGGCTTCTCGACCAAGATAGATTTTGCATACTGCATAGTATGCTTCTATTCCATATTGTCGTAAGATTTTGCTTTCTGATTTATCAGGTACCCATTGTTGAGCCAGAGGTCCTCGTAGACGGATCCCATGACATTGAAAAGTGCGCTGATGTGACCGAGCGTGTTCTAGCCGCTTGTTATAAGGCACTAAATGATCACCACGTACTTCTGGAGGGTACTCTGTTGAAACCCAACATGGTGACACCTGGCTCTGACTCTCCGAAGGTTGCCCCAGAAGTCATTGCAGAGTACACCGTCCGCGCTCTCCAACGCACAATGCCATGTGCAGTCCCTGCTGTTGTGTTTTTGTCGGGTGGACAGAGTGAGGAGGAGGCCACCATTAACCTCAATGCCATGAACAAACTGAAGTCCAAGAAACCATGGAGCCTTTCTTTCTCCTTTGGACGTGCTCTTCAGCAGAGCACCCTAAAAGCCTGGGCTGGAAAGGATGAAAATATTAAAAAGGCCCAAGCTGCCTTCCTTGCCAGGGCCACGGCGAACTCTGAGGCAACCCTTGGAACTTACGCTGGAAGCAGCTCTTTGACTGAGGGTGCCTCTGAGAGCCTCCATGTGAAAGACTACAAATATTAGGTCAGCTCATTTGTTCTCCTCAATCTATCAGCTTTGCTGGTTGCAAGAAAATGCAACAATTTTTAGTTCTGTACTTTTTTTTACCACCTTTTTTTGCGTAATTTGTACTCCTTTTGTTTGAATAATCTCGAAGAACAGTACACAACACCATAATGGTAATTTTGTGATGTGTGCACTTCCATTGGCTGAAATGCATGGCAGCATTTGAATTATCTTTGTATGGAGTCTACTTTTGGTCATTGAAATTCCAGTGTCTCGTAGTTTGATTTGCACATCTTAGAGTTTTACGGAGTAGATTGTAGTAGGTGTATAACTGAGGTCTTGTTTGATTCATTCATCTGAAGAAATGTGAACCGAACCGATTGGTTTTGTAGCGAACTGCGAAACATGCAAGATTTTGTTCTGTTTGATTCGTCTCATGTTAGGGGAGATCTTTAGGCTCATTCGCTGTTGTTTTATTGATTTGAAAAATTCAAGTCTTGCATTCAACTTTTTGCTTCGTTATAATTTATACAACAGATCAGTCAGTTCAGATCTAATTCTTTGAGACGAATCAAACAGAACAAAGCCTTACTTACATATACTACTAGTACCTTTTCTTTACCAAGAAAAGAAAGGCAAAATGCATTACTTACACAAGGAATTACAGGAACAAGAAGACGAGAAAAAAGTTAAATGCATAGAAAACATTAAGATCGGTGAACATAAGATATGATAGTGTAATATGTCTGGGCAATTGTAAGAACCAGAAGTACAAAAGCAGCCAAAGCCGAAATAAAAGACCAAGGCGTGTTAAAATAAGTGTACTTGAAACTGGCATAATGTACATGCCAATGGTTCCTGTAGTAATTGTTCACTTCATTGAACAGCTCTGAGAGATAGCACATGTCAATGTCAAACACAACATCCTTCCCCATATTGTTGATGAACTTGGCCACATCCATATCTGTTCCGAAATAGTTCTCTATTATGTTTTTATCGCACAAGTATTCGACATCCTTAGCAGTATTGATCAGACAGTCCAGAAGCGTCGCATACGTTGTTATATGCTTGGAACACTCCTTGTGGCATTGCTCGTATGCAACGCAGTTCAATAAGAACGCACTCATGAAATCGTCTAAGGTTATTGTGGGCATTTCAATCACTCCATGCCCAAATTTGATGACTAGAAAGCTTTCGTCTTTACTGGGACGTAGCTGTATTCCTGCCCGCCTAAGCTTGGAAATACACTGGATAACATGGGTGTTGCTGAAGGAACCCTGTTTCGGTTCATCTTGCCCTTCTGGGATGAAGGTAGACCGGAGGAAATCAAGTATGTGTTTCCCTTTCACATGTTGAAATTTGTTCACGAATTCGTCTGGTCTTTGGAAAACGTTATTGAAGAATTGCAGAGTCAACGACGACAGGGAGGGTCCTGAACAAGTCCATAAAAATCAGGATTCAGATAACTTATAAACAGTCTAACAAACAGTAGAATGAAACCAAGCTTTATAGGGATAAACAGCTTGATTGATTACCTGCGGTCTGGTGTAGCTGAGACGAAGGCAATTGGGTGAGATCAAACAGAGTCTGGAGAACGAAAAAGGGGATCTGATTCTCAAGCCTGACCAAATCCCTCAAAAAGAAAGAATAAATCCAGGACATGGAAAGCAAAGGATCATCAGCTTCAAAGGGAACAACCTCACAAAACTTCCTAAACAGCTCTATCACAAAACACCCATCCAGAACCAACATCTCTACAAACTCATCACTCCCGTAATCGATGGCGGTAGAGTAGCACTCTCTGGCTTTTGCCTCCAGCGGATGTATAGCCTCCAGGTAGTCCGGTAGTCCCAGCCCTTTAGATTTCTGAGTGCGCTCGACCAGGGCCCCCAGGTAGCGCCACTTGTGCTCCTGGATCATCTCCATCTGCCGGTTCCCGTGGTGGAATGGTCCGATGGACACGATGTGGGGATGATAGCATCGACCGTTGACTTCGATGAGACTCTGGGGGACTTTGAAGATGCAGCATGAGCTCCTGCCAGCTGATCGGCTCAGGATCCGCGGCGCAGAACCCATTTTTTGTTGCATTTGGGTTAGCCGTTCCATGTTTACTTGCCATGTTTTGTTCATGTTTCCACCTGATGAGGATGATGATGATGAACCGTCCATTCCATCGACTTTTATAATCATCCTAAGTTTTCAACTGCTCAACAATGGCAGTTATTTATTCAAGGATACTTTTCTCACGAAGAAGAAAAGTTTTGAGGGACCATTAAGTGAATGACGAATTTTCAATTCTACTTCAACACACAATACCAAATACACTAAATTATTTATTGGAAATTTACACAGGGAGCCCTAAGTAATTGAGTAATGACACGGAAAGCATATCCACGTCAAACATTAACGTTTAGACTCAACTGGTCAATGCATACAACTGAAATGACTAGAGTGCCTGTGAATAAATAAAACTAGAAGAGAAAACATAGAACTTTTTGAAAATATAAAAAAATGATTTAGAAAATCATATCAAAATGCCGACGGACAATTATTGTTATGCCATTGGTTGAATCTTGAGCTTAGCCCTAAGAGTTTTGATTAGTGGAGAGCCCCTAAAAAGTGTTCTTATAGGCTATAGCTCCAATCGGAGCATAGAACTGCAATTTGAAGCTCGTTACTCCACCATGGTAGAGCTGAACAGCTCGACCACCGTGTTGAATTCTAAAAAAACATTACTATGGTGACCAGGTGCTGAAGTAGCAAGGAGAGGTTGGGGGTTCGAACCTCGGCGGAGGTATAAAATGGTTTAATATATTTGGAGTTATAAGATGGTTAAAGATTAGTATAGCAATAGGATTATAGTAGGTTATATTGACCGTTTTAAAAGAACTTGAACTAAAATGAAATTTTAATAAAGTTGTTTTTAATGGTTTTACGGTATTAAACTTTTTGGTGACTGTAAATTTCCGATTTTTTTTAATAGATCGGCGGCTTTATTAGGCAAGTCTATGTGTTATTCAGTCATTCATGATAATTCTGAATTGGACAGCCACATGAATACGTACGTGTTACAACTTACAACTCACAATCGTTTTAGCTTTCCAAAAGTACCCCTCCTTGTGTCCTAGTCAAAGCATGATTTAGCTACTCTCTAAACATAACCCTAATTCCTAAACATAAATGATTTATTCGACCATGGGGCTCATTGTGCCCCCCTCCGTTCCTTTCCATTCCTTTTATGTGGATAGTCATATTTAAATACTTATGATGAATTTAGTGTCTAGAATATTGATCCGACCTGATTCGAAACATCGTACTCCGACCTAACTAAATTATATATAGTGCCCGTGTTATAATACTCCCGCTACCCCACTTCCAAATCTTGGCTCTGCCCCTGACGTCTCTAATCATATTATAAAAAACCCATTGCGTGTTTGTGCATTTAAACATAAAACGTTCACTTCCAAATAGGTTAAACCCCTTCGTACATTTCTAAGCACTGAAACCAACTTACCATCTAGAACTAATACAAATCCAGTGAAACCAACTAATTATCATCTGAAACTAGTTGACAAGCACTGAGTCCAACTTATTACCATCTGAAACGAACACAAACCCGCTGAAACCAAGTTATTACAATTCGAAACTAGTTGACAAGAAATGAAACCAACTTATTACCATCTGAAACGAACACAAATCCACTGAAGCCAACTTATTATCATCTGAAACTAGTTGACAAGCACTAAAACCAACTTATTATCATCCGAAACTAACACAAATCCAATGAAACCAACTTATTACCATATGAAACTAACACAAATCCACTCAAATTAAATTATCTTATTACCATCAGACACTAATTGAAAAGCAATGAAACCAACTTATTAACGGCTAAAACTAATTAACAAGCACAGAAACAATTCATTATCATCTGAAACTAACTTTAGAAATTGAAACTAGTCAACATTCATCTGAATTGGCGTTTGAATGTAACTTATTCGTGGCGATGATGTAAAAAATGAAGAAAAATTAAACATAATTTAGGGTTTCGTACCTTGGTCATCTCTCTTTTTCGTGGTTCCTATTTCACGCCCTGATTTTGCCACTATGATGCTTGGGTTGTTCAAATTAGTTGTTTTTCTAACAAAAATTTCACAGAATTTTGGTGGAAGAAATTGAGGTTTTTGCATTTTATTTTGAATAAACGAGAAATAAGGGTGCAGTTTTTTCCAATCATGTTGTCAGTTTTAAGTCGTGCCTTTAATTGTAAGAATTGTAGCAAGGTGTCCTTTTTTGCAACAGTTGTTGTTAGTTTATTTATATATGTACGTAATTTTCATTTTAAATTATGTGTCACTCTTCTAATTTTACACTTTTGAAAATAACTGTAGTTTCGAGAATATGCGAAATTATAGAAGATCTCCTTTAAGGTCAAACAATTCCATCGAATGGAGCTCCGCTTCCACAAATGAGAGTTTTCGGTGGACCGAAGACACTTTTATACTATTATTAAGTTTGTCTCTATGTTAAAATTATATTAACTACTAATACCATAATAACACCTTTTTATACTATTAATAACTTTTTCTTAACTAGAATTTTGGATCTTGTGAACGAATATAAATGAAAGTGGAGGAAGCAGTATAAATTTAGGGCAATTTACATCTACCCCCGTTATTTTTTTTAATTACAAAATCTTCCCTCTTAGTTAGACAATTACATGTAGCCCGATGTTACACAAAAATAATTACAGATAGGCCAACGAATTTGACTTTTTTCGAATTAAGGGCTGGAAGTTACAATTATGTCCCTGTCGGAATTTCAGAATCTGAATTGAAACAAACAAGTTAAGTATACATTATTCACACATTCGCCTCTAAATTATTTTATTTTACAAAATTAACTTTAATGTATTTCACATTAACCACAAAAATTATATATATTTCAAAATGAACTAATATTTATTCTATAAGAACCCCAAATTAAGAATTTTTTTCAAAAAAACCCCAAAAATAAAAAAAATAAAAAAATAAAATAAACTCCTGATCGGAGCTGTTTAACAGCTCCGATTGGAGCTGTTAATTGGAGCTTTCCAATCGGAGCTGCTGACCGGAGCTATTAAACAGCTTTAACAGCTCCGGTCTACAGCTCCTGCCGGAGCTGTAATTTTTCCAGTGCCGGAATTAGTTCCGGCACCGAAATTCTCATCTTGGAGAAGATGAACAATAAAAAGGAAAATAGAAAAGATAAAAAAAAAAAAAAGAGAAAATATAGAAAAAATAAAAGATAAAAAAGAAAAGGAAAAATATGTATTTTTTTTGCTAAGGGCGTGTTTGGCCGGACAAAAACCAAAAATGAATAACAGGCACGTCAACTTTTTTCCGACGACTGGAGCTATCTGTAATTGTTAAACTAGTGAGGGAGAATCCGTAATATGAGTTTCTAGTGGATGGTTTAATGTAATTTACCATAAATTTATAATAAAATTATGGCTGATGTATATGATTGCAAGTTTGCTACCAACCAGTAGAGCAACAACTTAACAGTCAACCGAATCCACGGCCCATATACTGACACGTGTAGGATTATGATTGTCTTGTCCACGTTTCAAATCTTCAACCAATCAGCATATTATCTTTCCCCTTTTCTTTTCTTTATGAATATAAAATAAATAATTCTGAACCTAAAACAGCAGTACAGCACTAGAGAAAAGAACAAAGTCGAATTCACCTCTGAAACTTTTCAACAATTTGATTCATTCATCGATCGATCCAATAATTCCATGGCGGAGAAGTCGTTCAAGTACGTAATCCTCGGTGGTGGCGTTGCTGCTGTAAGTATCCTGCTCGATCATATCTGTCCATGTCTTTTTTTTTTTTTTCGTTTCATTTCGAATTGAATATTAATTCATCCTGATTCCGTCGATTCTAGAATCTGTTGGTCTATGATTCCTAGATTGATAGAATTTGTAATTAAATTGTTGAAGCGTACTGTAGTTTGTGCTGTTAGATTTATCGACGTAGACTTTGACTATCTTTGGATTGGATAATGCTCTGTGGTTCTTTATTTGAACAAATTCAGTGTGAGATAATGAATTTGAATTTTTTTTATTTTGTTGTGCAGGGATATGCTGCTAGGGAATTCGCGAAGCAGGGAGTTAAACCAGGCGAATTGGCCATCATTTCCAAGGAGGCGGTATGTTCTTCTGCTGGCAAAAAGTATTTCAGATTTAGTGTATTAGTAGTGCTGTGAAATGCAAGTTGGGTGTTTATATTTGAAAAACCAGGTTTACTTGTGTGACAAAATATCTTTAACAAGTGGCAGTAGACATTGTAGCTTCACTTGTGCAAGAAATAGTTGTGGTATTGGTGATAAACCAATGTAGTGCGATCCTATTTTAAATACTAATGTTATAATTTATGAAGGTTAACTATAGCCATGGAAGAATATAATGGAAATAAATGGAAAAGGTATTGAGTGCTTGTGATGTCTTTTGTCGCATAACTGTAATTCGTATTTCCCATTTATTCATAATGTATTGAAATCCTTACTTTGTTTGTTACTCAGTTCCAACTCCCAACAAGAATTAAATGAAGCACTAGTTTGAAAGTTACAAATTCGTGAAATTCTGGATTAGTTAACACCCCTAGGCTTTCACTTCTTTGGTATTATTGACTCGTAATTCATGGCTGATGTGTTCTGAATCATTTTTTATGTTTGAATATGTGTTTTCAAATGTGCATACACACTTTCACCTGCTGTTACCTTTCCCTACTTCTGATCCTCATACGGACATTATTGTTTCTTAGTAAACTTGTTTTTATCTTTTTCTGTCCCTTAATCCTTTTACTTCATCCCAAGAATTAAAACCTATTCTTTCTCATGGTTTCAGGTAGCCCCTTATGAACGTCCTGCACTTAGCAAGGCATATCTTTTTCCTGAGGGTGAGTTATAGCTCCCTTTCCCTTCACTTAAAATGACAAACTGGAGCACACATAAAATGTCTGAGGGACATGGTTGGGCGCGAGCGGTGCAGGCCTCGCTGGACGGGACATACGTGTAATATGATAAGGCTCATCTTCTATGCCCCAGCTAGTAGAGCATATGCCTTTGAAATAGTTGTACTTTTGCATGAAGATGACGAATAAACCATAATTATTCACCAAATTTCTTCCTTTTTTCCATTCAAAAGTTTAATATTCAAATTCCATAACAAAAGAAACTGTATGAACCTTTACTTGCACTACTGAATTTATTTGGATATTATAATCTTAGAAATGAAATGATTTTGGCAGTGGTGCTGTGTGCTGGTCTTTTAATTTCTTTCTTATCCATCTAAGAAACTGATTCTCCAGACTTTTTGAACTGTGTGCTGATCTTATTATATTTCTCCAGGAACTGCAAGATTACCTGGTTTTCACACTTGTGTTGGAAGTGGAGGAGAGAGACTCCTTCCTGAATGGTACACTGAGAAAGGTACTATTTTCCTGTTCATCACTCATCTATTGACTTAATAGATGTGTCTTTTCTTTTCTTTCTAATTCTCTCTTAATTCTTTTACCTACCATACCTTCATAAAACGGACCTCATACTGGGCCTTACATTATCATCATTTGGTGATCTTCAGGAATATCCTTGATCCTGAGCACAGAGATTGTTAAAGCTGATCTTTCTTCAAAGACACTTGTCAGTGCAGTTGGTGAAACATTCAAGTATCACACCTTGATTATAGCAACTGGTTCTACAGTTACGTGCCGTTCTGAAAAGAAATCCCCTTTTATGATTTGTTCTGGGTGAAAGTAACTTGACTTCCATATTTTTTATTGCATGTATTACATCTGCCAGGTTATCAAACTGACAGATTTTGGTGTACAAGGGGCTGATGCCAAAAACATCTTTTACTTGAGAGAGATTGATGATGCTGATAAGCTTGTGGAAGCAATCAAAACAAAGAAAAATGCAAAGGCTGTTATTGTTGGTGGAGGATACATAGGTCTGGAACTCAGTGCAGCTTTAAGGGTAAACAATATTGAAGTCTGCATGGTTTACCCAGAACCTTGGTGCAGTAAGTTTGCTTACTATTTATGCAGTATAATCATCCGAGCTTGGTTGTGTTAATTGCTATGGACAGCAAAATTTTGTGTACTGTCCTTTAGCAGTTTCAACTTTCAGGGCTATCCAGTGATCCGCTAACATCTTATTATGTTATAGTGCCCAGGCTATTCACTGCTGGCATAGCTGCCTTCTATGAGGGCTACTATTCAAACAAGGGAGTATCTATAATTAAAGGCACAGTGGCTGTCGGATTTGGCTCAAACGGAAATGGAGAAGTAAGTTTCATGTCGAGTCTTACAGATTACCAGTTATGTTTTCATAGTACCCCTATTCCTAACTGGTGTTAAATATTTCTTCATTACTCTCAGGTTACGGATGTAAAACTTAAAGACGGCAGGGTACTTGAGGCTGACATTGTTGTTGTTGGTGTTGGTGGAAGGCCTCTCACTTCATACTTCAAGGGCCAGCTTGAAGAAGAAAAAGGTGGAATTAAGGTATGTGCCTCACTTGACAGTTGTCCTTTCTACTAAATTGATCCCATCATCCGGGAAGTACTACATTGTGAAATTTGGCTACTGCATCTCAATTGCCTGTATTTTCAAATAGTTCAACAACCCAATTTCTAGATTCATCTGAAAAAGTTTAACTGCAAAATTCCAATTACTGTAAAGGTTAATTTTCCCATTCTGATTGGATGAGATTTGCCAAAAGTTGTGTCCTGCAGAAAGGTTTAGGGTTTAATGCAGGAAAGAATGTCAATGCGTTGAGTGATTGACTTCTTATGTAAACTGCCTGATGTTTTGTAGAGGAATGCAGACACTTGATATCATATTATGCCTTGTGTTTGCAGACTGATGGTTTCTTTAAAACTAGTATTCCTGATGTATATGCTGTGGGTGATGTTGCTACATTTCCCATGAAATTGTACAATGAGATTCGAAGGGTTGAACATGTTGACCATGCTCGCAAATCTGCTGAACAGGCTGTCAAGGTAATTTGAATTTGGTGTTTTATTATGTATATATCTTTTCTGTGAACCCACGTATTTGTGTACCGGTGCGATTTGTTATTAGCATGAATAGGGTAATATTACTAAGTCTGAACTTAAAGATTGTTTTTAGCATGAATAGGGTAATATTACTATGTCTGAAGACTCTGAACTTAAAAGAAAGTGAATGGTGAACTGCAGGCTATTTTTGCAAGTGAACAAGGAACATCGATTGATGAATATGACTACCTTCCATACTTCTATTCCCGTGCTTTTGATCTGTCATGGCAATTTTATGGAGACAATGTCGGGGAGACTGTTCTCTTTGGGGACAGCAGCCCAACATCTGCTACTCACAAGTTTGGTTCTTACTGGATAAAAGACGGGAAAGTTGTTGGAGCATTTTTGGAGAGTGGTACCCCGGAAGAGAACAAGGCTATTGCCAAAGTTGCCAGGGTCCAGCCCTCAGTGAGCAGCTTGGACGAACTTGCTGCTGAAGGTCTTACTTTTGCCAGTAAAATTTGAAGTTACTGAATACTGATTACTTCTTATACGAGAGAATCTGTGTTTTTCAAGCTTGATAGACCTAATAATGGGATAAACACTATGCACCTTTACTTATGTCAGATATGATTTAGTACAGTGAATTTGCTTGTGATATGCTGGAGTAAGTGTGTCGTAAACTTTCAATTCCAAGTTGTGTTTGGACTTTGAGCCAAAACACTTTCTTTTTTTATGCATTTCATGTTTTGACTTTTGAGGTTAATGGTGTGAAAAATGTTTTAACGTTTTCTACCTACTATCGTAATAGAATGTGTCTTCAGCTATTGCTTCCGTTTTTCAGCTATGGTTTCGTCACAGTAACTTACGGGCTTCCCAGTTCAATAATCTATTTTTCCCAGTTACGCAAGAATACATCTCTAATGACCTAAGGTTCCTTGTAACATTGTATATGGTCCTAACTCTTCAACATAACATATATGCATGGAGTTTATGTTTGCAAAATGAATGGATATGATAATCGAAAGCTAATACTTGATGTGATTGGAAGTTGATAAGGAGGTGACTCATATGGGTCACCTTAATTTTACAGTTTTATCTCAACATGGTCATTGTTTTTTGGAACAAAAGAGCTTTACCTTCATTCCAATAGGTCATAAGACCAATCACCAATTACACAAAGGCCCAAAGTCCAAGTCGGAGCCGCTGGACTGGCCCAAAAACGCATAATATGGTCATTGTTGGTTGTTGCATTACTTCTTCAATCTCACAAAATATTATCCATTAAAGTTACTCCCCCATCTCACAAAACTTTATTCATTTTTCATTTTTAAGTGTTGCACAAAACTTTACTCATTTACTAAAATGGAAACTACCCCATACATTAAAAACATCATTCTCGAAGTAATTGATGATGTAGCTAGGACCACTATGTACTCCCAATTGATTAGGGACTATTTACAATAAGTAGTTTAAAAAAATGGTGAAGCAATTGGTTGTGTTGTAGGCATTGATCCTAGCTTTGTACGCTTTTGATTCTTAGGGATTGACTGAGCTTCTCTTGGGGTATACCCCTCGTATCTTTTATGAACTTTCCCGGTTTTTATACATTTAACTTTGTGCCAAAAAAAAAATGGTGAAGCAATGTGGACTAGCAAGAATTACACACATACTGTATATATTAAAAGCAAGTGATCAGTGCTAAGGTAATTAAGGCCTATAGACAAGAATAGGGCTTTTAACAAAATGCTTTGAATCATACCAAACTAGCTCACCCGACATGCACCATGACTTATCATTTAAGAACTTTCCTTTCAGAATCACTTTGAATGACCTCTTCTGGTACTGCTTTGTGAATATCAACCTTTTCGGAATTACTATTACGGAGAGACCCTTGGGCGCTACAACTTTCACGTTATAGATGCCTCTGTGCTTGGAAACATTAGTCACCCTGCGGTGGAATACTGCAGAAACATCAGATTGGCTGTTATTCATCTGCAAATGTATGGACGGGTAGTTAAGTCCATCAACTCCTTTCGATTGTGGGAAATCGGAGCAGTTTTTCTTCGAATTTCCTGTCATTAACGCTATGTTTGAAATGTTGTTGTAGCCATGCTTGCAGAGGTATCCAATGTAGGAGTCTGCGTCCACATCATAAACCAAGCCTGGATTCAGCGCTTTTGTTGGATTAATTTGACCGGAACCATAGGCTAACTGAGCACCATCTGGCATTATCTTCATTGCTGTTGCTGTAGAAAGCATCAAAGATGTCATGCATCGATCCATGCAAAAGAAGAGTACAAATGAATGACTATATTCAGATTCTCACCATAACTCCAAAAGTTCAAACTTGATCAGTTTGAAAGTCACTATATGTAGGGGTACTTAAATAGGGATCATCAAGCTGCATTTGCAATATTGAAGGAAGAAAAAGAAAAAAGAAAAAGAAGCTTACAAGTGGTCATTAGAGCAGATTTGATTGCAGCAGGAGACCAAGTCGGGTGGATAGATTTAACATAAGCAGCAGCACCGGAGACATGAGGACAAGCCATTGATGTACCAGAAACTATGTTGAATTTTGTGACTCGATTATCATCATAATCTCCCGTGACGCTTGTGTATTTAGTGTAAGCAGCTAATATACCAACTCCAGGTGCAGTAATGTCCGGCTTTAGTATATGAGGACTGAATCTCGTTGGTCCTCTCGATGAAAATGAAGCTATGGCTGGAGCACTCATTCGGCCAGTTCTTGATTTGTATATAGTTGCTTCAGGTGCCCTGCATTCATTCAATAACATAATTGCTTCTCCTTTATTTAACTCATTATATATCAGATAAATTCTACTTCACCTCCGACCAATAAGTTCGGTGTCAATGGGGAACCATTATTGTCAACGAAGCGTAGCTCAGTTGGTAAGTTGCTTCAACTCCAACCAATAGGTTGGGGATTCGAGTCACCACGAGGTAAATGGAGAACCATTATTATCCTCGCTTTGCCGGTTCAAAAAAAATAAAAAATCACATATCGTCCAGGTTAATTACTCCAGAAATGAAGGTGGACGAATTCAAAAAATCTGTTCTATGCATGGCAAACCCAAGATTAAAAGTTTGGGGGAAGGGGATCAAAATTATATACATAAAGTTAGTTCGGAGGTTTGGGGGGTCAAATTCTGAAAAATCATTAATATTTTCTATAAAAATAAACTCCTTTTGAAATTCTAGGTGGGAAAGTGGGGAACAACCACAATGTCCACCCTTGACTCCTCCTCTGGTTCTATGATACGTATAGGTGACTTGCAGTTTTTGTTTTCTTTTAACTGACTGTCCTATTCCATATTTTGTCCTAGAAAAATAATACTCCCTCCCAAACTGTCGGAAAAAATCTTCCAAAATGTACTATATGTTTACTACCCGCCCATTTTGTACTGTAAGTTTGTCACTCCCGCCACATTTTGTCCTGTAAGTTCACAAAAAATCTAATTTTAGTACTTCGGGTCAAAGTTGGGCCGACGAACTAATATTAGTGCAAATTAGCATTTGATTCACCCCCAATTCGCCATGAACTCGTGAATTAGTGTTAATTCTTCACTAATTCGCCAGATTTATAAATAAATAATACCGATGAATAAGATAATTAATTATTGAGCATATCCCTTTGTATGACACATCATTGCAAGCAAACAAATAAAATTGAACATTTATATAACATATTAGTCTAAATAAATAAATAAATAATTTAGCATATCCCCGTTGATTCTCGCAAATTATTAGAACTTAGAACAAAAGAGAGCATCAATCAATCCATTTTATCTCATGGCCTACAGTGAAAAAATATAATTCATTTTATTTGTTTGTTTACATCGATGTATGATGATTTTAATTTTTAACTTAGAATTTTTCGGGTAAAGAAAGGATACTAACCGTGTAGTATTTATGTAGTTGTCAATCTTGTAGCCATCTTGTACTGTAACATAACTTGCAGGGCTCATTGTGACGAAGGGAATATCTGTCTCATAATCGTTGGTCATAATGGTGCCCATACCTCCAAGCTTGAGTACGCTAATCTCACCATCTGTTCCAAGGCAGAATACGATTTTTCCATTCACTTTTTCCGCACTTAGCATTCCAATATCGCAAGCACTGCCATAGTTTGTTCAGTTATATCAACTATATATTTTGCATTTACTTAAAACTCCACGAGAAAAAAAAACCTCAATGTTGAATCATTTAAAGTATATAAAAAATACTCTAAATTGTCACGGTCTAATAAATATATTTTATAATAAACCATCGCCTGAAGATTGTTCCCCGTTAGTTTTCACGTCAAAAAAAGGCGTGTGAAATTCAGGCTCCCAAATAATAGACACGCGGGCTAGCGAGCTAGGGTGGAGGGAGTATAATACTTCAATTGCAAGGCTAATTCACTTTTTCATGGATTAATTTCATAGTGGGGGTGATGGTTCAGAGCGATAGGGTTCTATGGAGAAAAATCTAGGTACAACGAAGGGACAAGGGGGCGGAGGAAGTACTCCATATGGCGGTTTCCATAATTATAGGGTTTAAAAAAATTGAAGCATGATATAAGGCTCCATAGTGGGGACTCTCCGACTTGTATTCTAACTCTGGTGGATCACCATACCCCAGCCTGACGTCTAGTTACTGTTTAGTAGCTATACCCTGCCTCTCTTCAGCTGCCTTTTCTTTTGCTTTTTGCAGTAGGGGGTCAAACCTACTCAAACGATTTTCCGCTCTAGTACGAGTATTACCTCGTCCTAAATCGAATTCGAATATGTAAATGAATAAATGAGTCATACCATAAAATCACATAATCTTAGTTATCTTGCATATGATCCATGTTTATATCAATTGGGAAATGTGTGGATGTTTTAGACCTTATATACGTGTGTGGGGCACATTTCTCTGCATGGTACAGCCTGAAATATGTGCTTTGAATTTTTTGTAAATCAGGATACCCTTTTCGAGTGGTGGTTTAACATAAAGTGTTTTTGTGGACAATGACAATTTGTATCTTTTCTGTACATGATACAAGCTGAAGTATTTTTTTGGAAAATAAATCAAAATGTAACAATTTTTTTTTAATAGGAGTATATATACATTGCAAAGTAATTTGACATGTTTGGTGATAAATAAATCTTGACAAACCTGATATTTCCACGATTTGAAGCATCCATGTCTTGTGCAAGAGCCCCGTTCGTTAAAGGATACAATTCCTTTCTTAGCGAGAATGTATTAACAGCAACTCCCTATCATTGGAAGGGGGGGGGGGGGGGAATGTGAAATGAATCTTGATTGTGTAATAATTTTTTGTGCGTGTGAATTTATGTATCGAAATACTTTTAAAGTGTAGATAACGAGGAAAGAGAACATACAGAGAATTGGTCTCCGTTGCCCAATTTAACGTCAGTGATAAATCGTCTGTCTAATGTGCTGGCGGCAACCGTAAATACCCAGGGTACATGATTTTGGATGGTTCCAAACTCCGGGCCATCGTTGCCTGCTGCACACACCGTTAAGATCCCCTTTTGTAAGGCATGGAAGGATCCTATGGCGACGGGATCTTCAAAAAATCTACGGGCATGTCCACCTAAAGACACGGATATAATATCCACATTATCAGCAATTGCTGCATCAAATGCTGCAAGAATGTCCGTTTCCATGCACCCAGTTTCCCAACAAACTTTGTAGCTGGCAATGCGGGCTGATGGGACTCCTCCTCGTGCAGTTCCTTTCGCTATTCCATACAAACTTGCGTCTGCTACGAATGCACCTGCTACAGTTGACGCAGTGTGCGTCCCATGCCCTTCTGTGTCCACCGGAGTAGTCCTGTTTGGATGCATATTCTTTCCTACGTCAAAGAATCTTGCACCAATAACCGTGCTGCATACAAGATTATTGAATTAATTGATCAGCCTTGTTCTGTTCTTTTTATTTGATTTGCTTAGTTCCTTTTTCTACCACGAATAAATTTCGTTCGGTTCATTAAATCCAATTTATTTCAAAAGAAAAAAAAAAAAAGCCTAATTCTAACAACAGTTTTTCTATCTAAAGACAACTAAGAATTACTCCTAACTCACTTGTTGCATCCGGTGAAAAGAATACCCTTTTCACAATGGCCCTTCCACTTAGAAGGTGGAGGTCCAAATCCCTCATCATTGAAACTCGGGGATTCTGCCCATATTCCTGCAATATGAAGCAGTAGTGAGTTATATAAATTCAGGAAAAAGCATAATTTTAGTCCTCCAAGTAAAGTAACATGGGTCCGAAGCCGAACACAAGCGGCTCATGTCCTACAAGTCGACTCGTACAGGTCACATTTTGCCACGGCCCTCCTTATGAGAACGCAAGAGATAAATAATTTAAAGTGTCGTGATAAATATCTATATTTATGTTAATCCTCCACGCTACATTTTCAAATCAACATTGACAAGTAAATTTAAAGGGTGACCAAAAGAGAGTATATAATCGGGGAGCAACAAACCGAAAAACACTTGACTTGATTTATAATTTTTCTTTTTTTTTTAAACGGCAAATCTAGCCTACTTTTACACTAATCATTTATTTATCACTTTATAAGTGATCAAAATACACCATACCACCTTATGTCTCCGTCTGAGTACGAACCCCCAACCTCTCATGTGCCACTCCAGCACCCTACCAGTCCGTGATCAACCTTATAACCACTCCTCTTGAGTTGATTTATTATGTTTAATTACGGATTTTATTTTTATTAGTTTTATTAGATTGGGCCCTACCAATAAATTAAGGCTATTTCTATAGTTAGGACCCGGTAGTTTTTTCTTAGCATCCGTCCAATATTTCTGAGTGCAGAATTGACGTTCTACGCACCGAATATCATAACTGTTAATTATATTCGTAGAATTATATAAGAGTTTAACAATGGCACAACAGTAATATAATCTAATATTTGTCCAAAAGTTAAAAATTTAAAATTATAATGGACAATTAAAATTAGAAAAGAAAATTAAATCAATCATACACTTAATAAAACAACACAAACGTTCAAAACCAGATCTCATCCGTCAAAACCAAAACCCAAATTCCCAAGAACCCTAAATTCCCAAATTCCAGAACATCAAGAACCCTAAATTCTCAAATTTCATCCGCCATGTTCTGATACATTATCGGTTTCATAATTATAATCAATGTCTGATTAATCATACATTGCAGTTGGGAGTATCGGTGGTGGAAGTACGTTGCAGTTTGATCCTTTCGTACTCGACGCCGCCGCCGTGCTCCGGTTCCGTCCGCCGTCGTCTCTGTTTTCCGCCGAGCTGCTCCGGTCCGCCGATCCGTTTCGCGTACGCCGGCCTCTGTTCCGTTCTGCCCGATTCGCGCCGCCAGCTCTGTTCGCTCGCGCCGCCACCCCTGTTCGCTCGCGCCGCCACCCCTTGCTGCTGCTGTCTGGCGTTCCGGTACCTTGTTGCTGCTGCTGCTGTCTGGCGTTTTCCTGAGGTATGTATGTGTTGGATATGTCTTCTTCTTTTATGCTTCATCTTTCTATTGTATATGTTACTTACACCTCATCTTGTTGTTTTGAATCTTGTTTCTTGTTTATGCTAAATTCGATTTGATTACTGATTTGTCTAAGTCTTGTCTGTTTTTCTTCCGATTTAAGTACTTGCTGCTACAGTTACACTGATATGAGATTTTCTTGATCTGAAATTTTTGTGCCTTTTAGATTGTAAATAGTCAAACTAAGTGAGAAGCATGCCTAATTCAATATGGTAGGGAGAAAAGATACTTATAGGTGTGAAATCTTGTTTGATCTGGTTGAACTGTCACAAATAATTGAATGAACTAATTCCAAACTTATAATCTTTCTTTTGATTTTTTTTTCCTTTCCTTTTTAAGTTTTGGTGTACTTGATTGTTTAAGGTTTTGACTTCTTCCATTTATGGTGAGTCAAGATCAGGGTTAGGGAAGCAACAAATTGTTTGTTTCTGTGTATAGTAGTATTTCAAATAGTTGCTACCATTCACATGTGATCATCACATATATACATGGGTGACAAGGGGATAGTTGTAGCTAACATGGGGACATGCATCATTTCTTGCTATAATTGTGTGTATGAGCTTAAAACAGCAAGAAAAAAAGTTGGTAGGAACAATTATCATGGTAGGAGCAAATTCATGTTTGAATATTTGTAACTGTTGTTGATATTACTGATTCATGTTACTGGAGTAGAACTTATATGGTGATTGGCCTAAAAGTACACTAGTTCATAGACCATGGTTCTATGACACTTCAACTTCATTAATATACTGTACATGACCTTTTGCCTCGTATGGATATCAGACTAGTGGGATTAATGTTTGCCTCATAGCTCACTACCTGATAAAAATGTCTAATGTAACTAGCCCCATGTTATATCTGTTTTCTGTAATTGCCAAAATGGCGAAGAAGTAAAAATAAAACCCAAAGAATCTGAAGCGAAGGAGTGGCGCAGTTTATGCGCGAGCTGATTTGCTTCTGGGCGAATGTGAATAACCTTGTAGGCTTGAACAAAAGGACTCCTTCTTTCTCCTAGATTTTTTGGTTCTCCCAATCTTTTTCTGATCCAAGATTTTTTCATTTGTCCTTCTCTCCTTTACTTTTACCATTCGTGGAATTTTTCTAGTGAGTAAAAGACTGGAATAGTTGGTGAATGGCAGCATATAAATTATCATTAGCAGCAAATGAAGCTTTGTAGTCGATGATATCCTCCTGAACCATTGGTAATGAAAACTTGGGTTCTTCTTATTATTATTATCATTTGCAGCATTTCTCTTTCGAATGAAATTGCATGGTCAATTCATATAAAAAGATCTAATCATGTGAACCTTTCAATAAATTTCTGTTATATTAGCTACTGATTTGCTTTCTTAACTTTCCCACTGTCTCTCTTTCTATGTGATATCGACTTGCCAAAGTCTGTGAACAGTGGCCAAAGCAATCCTGTTTATGTTGGAAAATTTTCATTGAATTCTGAAGCTTGGTCGAACCTTTGAACAATTAATCTGCCTGACAGTTTGGTGGCTTATATTTGTACTTAAAAAAATGTGATTCCCATGGTTAGATGTTTGTCTTATTGTATTTCCTTTACTATTCTTTATGATCATGCTATCATTAATTCGTTTATGCATTTGCATACACTATACAGGTGGCTGAAAGAGCTCTCTTTTTATGGAACAATGACCATGTCGAGAACCTGATCAAACAAAACCGGAGTGTCATACTGCCGATCATATCCCCTGCATTGGAGAAGAATGCTAGAAACCACTGGAATCAAGCCGTTCAAAGCTTGACACTCAATGTCCGCAAAATCTTCTCTGATGTGGACCCTGAGCTTTACGAGGAGTGCTTGCTCTAGTTCCAAAATGATGAATCACAAGAAGAAGAAACCAAGTCAAAACGTGAAGCAACATGGAGATGCTTGGAAGAAATAGCTGCAACGAAAGGCTCGAGTAGAGAGCAAGTAGTTCTCCCTCATATGACTAGCAGCAACACCAATCCACCTTCTGGCTAACAGAGGTAACTCCATACAACGGTATAATTACTGTCACCTGAATTTCGGATGGGAAATTATTACCTAGACCGGGTCTATTAGAATTGTATAGACTTTTTTGTCTACTAAAGAATTTTAGACATAAGGTCTATGCAATTTTTGTAGAGGCATGTCATCAGGTAATAGTTTTCCGTGTTGGATTTGTGTATCATGGGATTTGAGTGGAAATCTTGATTGCAAGTCGAGTCGAGATTCTGGTTTTCTGTCCTGTTGGCATCGAAGGATGCGACTGAGATGGTTAAGACAAGCTGCGTTTCGAGTTGCAATGGGAGATGTCATGTACATATAGAATTGGCAGGAAACTATATATAGGAGGGTTTTTTTTGGTTCATGTTATACCGAGAAACTTAGTTGTAGCCTGTAGGGCATTGCTGCATTTTTTGTTTGTAGCACTTAATATATTGATGTTGAGTTATGTCCAGAGATTGTGAACTGCATCTCTGTTAGATACTATAATTGAGAGTTCTTTTCGGGTTTTGGGTACCCGACCTGTCTGATTGAGTTCAAATTTGAGGTATTGGACTATTGGGTACCCGGCCTGCCTGATTCGAGTTCAAACTTCAGGTATCGGGTATGCAATTCGAGTATTTTTATTTCATTATTATTAATATTTATTAATTTGGACGTATTCTCGTGCTTTTCGAAAACCCACACGGAAGGAATCTGAACACAAAAAGTGCTCAAGTGACTTATAACTTCATAATTTGTAACATTGCTGGTAATTTCTTTATTTTTTAAAGCAAAAAAATATAAATTAATGGTTCACCACAAAGGTAAATAGCATCATACTTAAATCAAGAAAGTTCACCACTGAGACATCATAATTCAATAAACATTGGGCATAAACAAAATTATATAAACATTACATCAAATAAAATTGAGGTCCCAAAATTTTACGAGGCCATGTGTGCTCGAGCTAGGGCTAAAAACGAACCGAGCTTTTAACGAGCTGCACGGGCTCGGCTCGGTAAAAGCTCAACTTGGCTCGTTTCAGTTCGAGCTCGAATCAAGCTCGAGCACGCTTTAAGGCTCAACAATATTAAGGAGTCGAGCTCGAGCTATGTTGTTGTGCTCGACTCGTTGTTATTATTATTATTATTATTATTATTATTATTATTATTATTATTATTATTATTATTATTATTATTATTATTATTATTATTTATTATTATTATTATTATTATTATTATTTTATTGTTTTAATATTATTATTAATACTACTATTATATTAAATTTTAAATAAATTATAATAATAAGTAAGGTAATTTGGATTGAATCTAACTGAACTTAATTAAGTTGAACTAATCTTGGTTCTGAACTGAACTTAATATATCACAATTGAATTGATCTTCATGGAATTGAATTTAAGGTGAAATGAACATAGCTCTAGCCTACTAATAGCAAAGTTAATATAATTATAATGTACACGTCGTACCATACTGTAAAATAGTTTGCAGGCAAACACCAGTAATAGTTTGCCCGCAAACATGTGGCTTGATAATTACTATAATAGTTTTGACATATCGGCAAAAAAGAAGATCATATAACTCTAACTCTATACATAAAAATTTTGTATAGACTATTGCATGGACTACTTATTGAGGGTTGAGTAATTCTGATGTGCCCTTAGAAAATTGCTCACTGGATTCATTATTACTGATGAGAATTATGGTGTAGCAATTGTGTTGGTATGATTGATGATTTATGATTTATAGTTTCAATTTCTTGGTTGAGAAAGTAAGTTACTGAACTTTGTTAACTTATTGGTTTGCGAGATGGTTCACTTAATCCGGTTTTTGAGGTTTGAGTATTTTCGATTTCCCATTCTCCGATCGTTTGAATTAAGATAGTTATGTTTCGAGGATAAACTTCATTTAAAGATGGTGGAGTGTAATTTCCCATATTTTTATAATTTATCCGTGTAATTTAATTATTTTTTCCCATTTATTATTTGGCTTCATTTAAGCGTTAAATAAAATCGAGCTAGAAAGTCATTTCGATTAGTTTGAGAACGAATTTAACTTAGTGGCTAGAAAAATCAAATTTATAATGTGTACATAAGATTTTAGTTGAATAATGTGTAGTATATGATTTTGTTGGTCATCCGTCTTAGATACATTTACATGTACATAAGATTTTAACCGAAAAGGTTAGACCGGGGTCGGACCTGTTTAGCTGGATTTTGAGCCGGATTGAGGCGGTGTACTATTATAATATTAATATATTCATATTTAAACAATACTCCCTCTGTCCGGTATAAAAATACCGTCTTTTACGTATATTTTTCGGCTAACACATTTCAATATAACGCAAATTACTTTTAAACTATAATAATAAAATAAGTAACAAAGTTACATATAGGATAATTTAATTAATTATTTTCAAAATAATATAAAAGCAATTTGTAGTATTAAATATTCAAAATAAATAATTTTATACTACTAAGATAGCTTTTTGTGACGGAGTACCATAGTGGCATAGATTAATCAAATAAAACATAAAATAAAGAAATCATATAATTAATATAATGGAGGGGGCCGAGAAGCATAGATAAGAGCTATGTGCTTCTATTTTTTATTTTTTTAAATTAATTAATTATCGGAGTAAATTATTTTATTCGGTAATTACTTAATTTACTTCAATTCGTCATTTGATAGTTCGCGTAGAGCTAATTCGATTCGTCTTGTTTGGATCAACTAGCAAATGAAATTAAGGCCCAATTTCATTTTTTCCCTTCAGCTGGCCCAACTCGTTTTGGCCCAATTATTCTTGGCCCAAGTCTGATGGCTCATTCTTTACCCTAAACCCTAACCCTAATTTCCTTCCCACTTCTCAATTCACGCCACTACATTAGAAAAGAAGAAAGAAAAAAATCAAAATCTTCAATTCCGTTCGCCGCCGCCGTGTAAAAGAATGTTGCAAAATAATTCAGTGCTACGGTTACAGTTGCGGAATACCATTTAAATTAAGCCAGTTTCATTGTTAAGATCTGCTAGTTAACAATACGGGGTATTACCAATTTTCTGGTTAAAAATGCCAGTGAAATTCAATGTTACAAAACTAACAAAATACAAGGATTTCAAGATTAAAATTCGAACTATAATCAAGGAAAACCTGAACAATAAGCTCCAATAATTAAGAAAAAGAAAAATTATTGCAATCCAATTTAACATACATGATACGTACATAACAAATACACATGTGAGTTTCAAGTTCTACAAATCTTATTAAGGCTGTTCCAATGAGTTTCAGTTCCTCTACATAGGTGACGTGAGCCGCTGCTAGAGATCTGGTCCCATTAAGTGCTTGTATCTTCAATATTATGTCCTACAAAAACAAAAATATCATGATGATTAAAGCCTATTTCCAATATCACTAATCGATAGAATGATAAATATCAGGAAATGAAACAACACTGATAGGCTAAACAGAGAGCTTAAGTGCATTAAAGCATTCATTTCAACACTCTTTAGGGTAAGTGGTTGTAATACAAGACAAACATGATCAAACCAAGATGATTTGCAAACTGCAATCAATTTGATCAAAAACTTAAAACCATCTACTGATATAAATCACCACCTCTTTCTTACACATATTAACACAGATCAGGATAGCATGTGTTCGTTGGGGCTACAAAAAAGTCTTCATGCACATTTTTCATCCTCACCTCCAGGTTAAGGAAAAGACTTCTAAATAAATAAATTTAGAATGACAATGTGGCATTATCAAACTCTGAGCAGGATCTAACAGATAAAATTTCAAGGTACACATGGATACATATCAATTTCTATTACTGAACAACCAGGTGACAGGGGGCCCTGTCCATCCCTAGCCAAAAGTCTACTCCTAGACAGGGTATCCTGATTCTCTCAACTCTCAAGCCCCCGGAAAATTGCAAACCGGGACACATGCTCCAGTTTGGTTCTCTGGAGTACCAGTTTTCCTGGATTCGCATTACAGCCAGATGAAGACATGAATGGATTCTAATTGATTTTAGTTAGTAGTATTATAGTGCTTGTTCAGTACATTCTCTAGCGTTAAATTTTAATTGATATTTACTAGCCAGGGAACATGGTTGCTACTAAAAATCAGAGAACCAGTGCTAGTATAACCAAACCATTGCTCATTTAATATTAATTATACTAATAATACTAAACTTGCACCAATAACTGATTGGTCATTGTAGCAGTTATTAAGATAAATCAAACATTTTACTCACTCCACCTCATATAGTACTACTAAATAATCCAATTACAAATTCATAGCTCCCACAAACCATGAGTTGCTTAATAACTCTGGAATGGAGTATTAACTAAACAGAGGATAGCAAGTTTTCATGTAGAGATTTGAGAATGAAACTTACCACAGCGGTATATAACTGAGTTGGCAACTGCACCAGATAAGAACGAAAGTGATAGAAACAGAATTAGTGTGATAGAAACAGAATTAGTCGAAAAATGGGGAAATATAATAACAAGAAACGTAAAACAAGGAACAACTGAACTGAAGTGAAATGAAAAAATTGTGCAGGAATATATCGATTTGAAATACTCACAGTTGCAGGTTCAAGAATACAACCAACTAAGTTGAATGCGTCACTGAAAATTCCAAATCAACAATGAAAATCAATCACCAAAACTCCAAGAATGACAGTACAATTATAAATTGAAGAAGAAATAAAACTAACCCAGTAATCCAAGTGAGAAGAAACAGAATAGAGACGCCATGGCTGGACTTAGTCTTGAAGTTGGTGAAAATCTGTGGGATTTCAGCAAGTGCCCAACAAACAAGTAGGCTAAAATCTTGCAATCAACAAATATCTAATTAGTGCATATCAGAGATACGATGTTAAAGTCGTTGCTACCATGAAATCTTTGAGACACATCATAATAAGATGATGTGAGCAACTGTAAAAGGGGAAAAAATACAGGGGAAAATGAATACTCATGTACTTACAAGTTCAGGAGACCACTCAATTGATTCAATACTTTTTCTCTAGATGGTTACCCTAAAACACGCCAAGCAAAACAGAAACCTGAGCACTTGAAGATTCTAAAAGAACATAAAACATAAAATCAGTAAAAAGAAAAACTATAAGTGGATTTCTTACATTCCTAACAAACTGATTAGCATATCCCAGGCCAAGCATTGCCAGTACTTCAACAAAGTTTAAAACAAATCACATTCATAACATTACGTAATCAACTAATCCTATTTGCAGAAAACAGGCATGAAAAACTTCATGACGAGAACAAATTGATCGTAATCGAAGCTGAAAAGGCATGGAGTAAAGTCAACATACAGCGAATCTGAGAACAGGGGGAGATCGAACAGGGGTGGCGGCGCGAGCGAACAGAGGTGGCGGCGCGAATCGGGCAGAACGGAACAGAGGCCGGCGTACGCGAAACGGATCGGCGGACCGGAGCAGCTCGGCGGAAAACAGAGACGACGGCGGACGGAACCGGAGCACGGCGGCGGCGTCGAGTACGAAAGGATCAAACTGCAACGTACTTCCACCACCGATACTCCCAACTGCAATGTATGATTAATCAGACATTGATTATAATTATGAAACCGATAATGTATCAGAACATGGCGGATGAAATTTGAGAATTTAGGGTTCTTGACGTTCTGGAATTTGGGAATTTAGGGTTCTTGGGAATTTGGGAATTTGGGTTTTGGTTTTGACGGATGAGATCTGGTTTTGAACGTTTGTGTTGTTTTATTAAGTGTATGATTGATTTAATTTTCTTTTCTAATTTTAATTGTCCATTATAATTTTAAATTTCTAACTTTTGGACAAATATTAGATTATATTTACTGTTGTGCCATTGTTAAACTCTTATATAATTCTACGAATATAATTAACGGTTATGATATTCGGTGCGTAGAACGTCAATTCTGCACTCAGAAATATTGGACGGATGTTAAGAAAAACACCCGGGTCCTAACGCTAGAAACACCCATAAATTAAACACAATCCAAACTATATCAACCCCCTAATAAACTCTGTTTCCAAAATAAAAATAAACCTCCTCCTAAACTGTTATAAAACATAAATAATTTTTTAAAAAACGAATAGGTATTATTTATGGTTTCATCTGAAAATTTGCATAAGGTTACCTAAATTTCAAAAGCTGGGATGATTCTGAAACATGTAAGTTGAAATTAGTAGTTACCTGTATCAACTAGGCCTACTACGATATTGGACTCTCTCCGATTATTTCTCCTGATATTCCGTGTCATTCCAACAAAATCCCAAGAGCGAGTCGTCAAAAGCGTTCGCACCCTACTGGGAAACACAGAAACAACTCCTTTTTTCCCTGTTAATTATTAGTACAAAATCAAGCAACATTTCAAATTTAATAAATATATATATAACATTTGTTAATTAATTATTTTCATTCACAAATTAATTGCAATGCCACATACTGGACAGTACTTCGGCTTCATGGGGCAGAAGCCTAGCTGCAAATCCATTGAAGCTCCTCCCGTAGCTATATATTTTGGACTTCCGAGCTACCTTTTCACTGAAATTATATATGTTAATTAATTTAATGTCGAAAGTCGTTGAACTAAAAAAGATAAAATGGTAGGGTACACTCATTCAAAGAAGGATGAAGTATTACTCTCCGATTGCATGTGAAAGAAGGTTATGGTGTGTAGTCGCCAAAGATATTGCTTTGTCTCTTATTTCTCCCATGTAAACAATATACGGCTGCATGTCAACAAATAACAAAAATGTAACAACATTGATCACTTTCAATATTTACAGGGAAAACTACAATATATTAATACTGTAACGTCGCCGTCACTAATCAACTGAAGCCCCGATCCTTTGGGCCGGCGCGGTTACTCTTGGACTGCTCTCTGAGGTGATATGATGGCCCCACAGATCAACACGTGTTCTAATCCGCGCATTTTGTCCTCACTCGTGCACGCACCGCGATCTTTCCGGTGGGGCACCTATCATAGAATTGCTCCAGCAATAACCGCGCCGGCCCAAAGGATCGGGCCTTCGGTCGATTAGTGGTTGGGGCGTTACAAGTGGTATCAGAGCCGAACCAGCTCAAATCCCGCAAGGGGTGGACGGTTGGTTGGGACAAGGTCAAGGCGCAACGGGGACGTTGCGCAATTCAAGGAGGGTGAATGTAACGCCCCAGAAATTCAGATGCTTAAAGGGGTTAAGAACGCTATTCATGTCAACAAGGTGCACCTTTCTTTTCGGGAATCCACCTAGAAGAACTCCAAAGTTCAGCGTGCTTGCTCTGGAACAATTCTAAGATGGGTTACGTACGAGTGAGGACAAAGTGCGCGGATTAGAAAATGTGTTGATTTTTGGAACCAACATATCAACTCGGAGAGCAATTAATCCAGGAGTAACCGCACCGGCTCAAAGGGTCGGGCCTTCGGTCGATTAATGGTCGAGGCGTTACAAATACATTCATATGTTTAAAAGTAATCACACTTATTTTTTAACTATAAACTAATTCTTTATAGCAACTTTATAACTCTAAATACGTCCATACCGACCTTATAAGTTCAATGTTTTTGTCGGGTTCGAATTCCTGACCTCTTCCGTGCTAATCCAGATCTCCAACACCCTTACCACCACCGTACACTCCCAGTAATCACATTTAATGTAATACCTCGAATTTTAAAATAGGATAATTGGGTGATCATTTTTGTAGAAAGTAGGAAATTTTTTAGGGAGTCCAAGTTTAAGATACCATTTTGTGATCCCCAATGAATTTAGGATTTCGGGTATTGTTAGTTTATTTTTTACATAATTTTCTCAATTTCATTCTAAATATAGGATTGAGAGAGGTTTCAAGACTCCTTTAACCAGTGCTCTAAAATAAATAGCCAATAAGTAATTTATAAGTTAGTTGATAAAAAACCTAATTTTAGTGTAGTGTTTAGCAAATAAGTTGATAAACTAATTGATTATAATTCAAGCACATAGCCAATTAACTTATAAGTTAGTTGCTAAATGATATAAAAAAATATCAATATTATATTGTAGACTTTTCTATCCTTTTTCTTATTATTGTTGTCGTTGGTTATTATTATTATTATTATTATTATTACATGTCCTACTTTACTGATATCATTAGTTTTAGCCATCATTATAATTATAGTTATAATTATTTTAACATCGAGTCCGGAGTATTGTAAGTTGTAACGACCCTTGTGGTCCAAGACTCAACCTTTTAAGCAAGCCAAGTTACTTATGGACTTGTCCATTGATTCAAACACATCTCTCACTTCTCTCACTTGTATGATAGTATCTATTTTGGGCATGAGTCCGCAATGATTAAATTACTTTTTTTAATCACCCAAAAAATATCATTTCATATGAGAGTGGTTGTCTACTTATAAACGCTTTATCACACATTTTCTTAACTGATGTAGGGTGAAGATATTACATTCTAGCCCCCTTAATTTGCTTGAGGTCCTCGTTGAGCCTCTTGTGGGGGTAGGTTGTCCCGGGATCACCATCCGCACCCCTTGCGGGTTTATGAGACCCTTTGGATCACCATCCACACCCTTGTGGAGGTTATAAGCTACTCCCTTCAATTTTAAATAAGGATCGTTCTAGATTGCACACATATTAAGATAAAAATTATTCACCCAAGTCCCACCTATTAGTAGTAAACAACGAATAATAGTATTGGGTCATTATTAAGATGTTTTATCTAAAATGATATTTATTTTGTAAATCTTAAAAAAAAAAAAAATAATAATGATGATGATGATGATGATAAAGCTTGAAATCTGGAGGGTGTAAATTATAAGCTAATGTAGAACAAAGTCTTAATCATGAGGGTCATCTCTAAGCGAGCGGGGAGCACGAACGCTCAAGGCCTCGCATTTCCTAGGGACTCGATTCCCAAAAATTATAAGAAGAGGTGCACTTTTAATGTGATAGTTTAGCTGTTTACAATGTTTTTCAACTACTTGTAGGCTGTAGCTCCTCTAACGAATAAAATGACAAAATAGATGAACAAATATTATTTATTCCAATTAAACCGTAAGAAAACACTACGTAACAAAATATTTAAATAAAAACTTATCCAACAAACAGCAAAAATGTCTACTAGTAATAAAACTCTAGTATTGGTCTATGTACTGCCTAAATTTTGTTTTTGGTATTTTGAGAAAGGATTTTCACATTTTATTTGTTTATTTTATCCATGTCCAGTTCTACCCAAAAATTTAATTTGTTTATGAAGAATAATAAAAAGATGATGAATTACAACGAATCTGCATCGAATACTTATTGGGATTAGTACATTTTTCATTAATTTTCTTTTAAATGACAAATACACTTATACTAATCTTATAACTCCAACTACACTTTACTAACCTTATGTCTCCGTTGATGTTCGAACCAACGACCTCTCCTTGTTACTCTAACACCCTTACCACCAAGACCACCCTTATGACTCTCGTATATACATTCATTATAAAATATCAGATGATTCCTAACTGAACACCCTTTTCTCCGTAACATTCCGAAGTCCAAACTTCTCATACCTAAACTTTGAACGTTATGGTTATCATCAGGTGTTTATTTCATTAACAGTTTATTAACTCTAGCTCTCATAATTCATGGTTCTCTCTGATACCGTTTGTAGCTGTAGTTTTGTGACGTTATTAGCGATGGGGGCGTAACACCCTCCCCCTCCAATTTTTATGGTATTCATAAATAGTTTGTTTGATGGTACCTGCTACTCGGATAACCGTAGCAATTCTAGAGCTAATACTGCAACAAACCCCAACTTCTGGAAGGGATGCATTTATTAGATATATGTAATGTTGTAACAAAACATGTTACGGAAAGAGCAGTAAATATGTTGTAATAAAACGTGCAAGTAATAAAAATGTAAATAAATAAGTGGCACGGATTGGATTACCTTTCTTTCGTTTTGATTAGGCGGGTTGATTGATGCAACATGGAATGGCATGTATAGATGGAAAAGTAAAACTATTACTGTTAGTAGCTTTGATTTCACCATGGATGGTTTCATTGGTGTAGCAGTAGTATTACATTAATTATACATTATACATTATTTTAAGTGAATAATATATCATAATCAATTCATACATTTATATTTGCTAATAGATTTCATAGAAAATTAGGAGGATTAACCGGCATAAGAAACGGATCTTCTTTATGACTAGCTAGACTAATTAACTCAACTAGATTAATTAATTACTAAGTATATATGGTAATCAGACACAACAAAATCAACGAATTTTTCTCATCGTCGGGGATAAATTCACACCACGTCATGAAACTGTACTCCAAAATACGGTAAGGGAGAAGTGATTTGAGAGTGACATTCACAACTGTTTCTTTAAATTGGATTGTTTCTTACTAAATATTAATAAAATATGTATCAAATTTTAACACACACACCAAAAAATATATATGTATATAGTTTCATAAATTAAGTTTTCATTATAGTTTAGGATTAAACGAAAGTCAAACGGAACACAAAAAAGTAAAAAAAAAAAAAAAAAAAAAAACTTAAAGCAATGATCGGGAATGATAAATATATTGTATTTATAATATGTAGTTACTAAAATTAAAAAACAACCTTATGTCACTAATTTTCTGTTTTTTATTATTTTATTGTATCTCCTCAAACCGCACACACTAACCCTAGTTGGTAAACCTTTCAACCTTTCAAGAACTGAGAGAGTAGCTTTTGCTTTATTGAAAAATTATCAACATCATTAGTAGTCATTACTATCTCCGTCTCACAAACCGTTACCTACACTTTAATTTTTGAGTCTGTCAAAAAACTACTTTCTCTTAAAATAACAACTTTTTTACCCCAACTAAAATTAAATTGTTATTTTTTAGTTCATTCTCACCCCAATAAAAATACCACATAATATTTTTAATATTATCACATTTTATTTGAATGTTTGAAAATATTTCTGTGTGAATCGTGATTGGGTAATGTTTTCTACAAGACGGAGGGAGTACCTCACGAATGTAGACTACCTTTTATACCCACTTACCCACATTACCGGGAAATAAATACCAGTGCCCAAGCAGTACTTCTGCACTAATGCACAACTCTACTTGGTTTGGTTTTGAAATAGGAAAATTTTTATTTTGCACTGAAACCTTTTTCATATTTTCCAAAATGCACTGAAACCTTTGTTTTATTTCAAATTGCACTGAAACCTTTCACCAAAATTTTCGGTCATGTGCAGTATAATATTAACTCGGTCACATTTTTCGGGTACCCAAACAGCCCGTCAAAGGCACAACAGCCCCCTCCCTAATTGTACAGCATAATAAAAGTCTTTTTTCCTTTCTTTAACCATCAGATTCATGTTACACAACCACGGTAGCGATGCTCTCATTACAGAGTTTGGTCATCTTGGTGTTGATTTCACAAAATTGGGACAAAACAGGACCCATGAGAACAAAACAGTCTATTCCTGTGTAGAGCTCCCTTGAAGCAAGCAAAACAGCGCAAATCAAATGATCTGCTTTCTCTCCGTATCATTCTTTTTCTTTTTTTTCAGTCTCTTTATATGACTTTCAGGTCCATGCAGAGGTTATCGATGAGAAAAGGTTAGCAGCCTACGCGCTCCTCAGAATCAGAGAAGAATCAGACTGCACCACAAGAAATAACAGATAACATAGTTATGTCAGGATTTGAAGTGGTGCATCCACCTGTTTATTTACACCAGTCATACCAAGTAGCACCAGGTAAAATGTCAATGGCCAGAACTTATCACTCTATAAATATAATACAGAGAATGAGTATGGACGATTACATTTACGGACCGAGGATCTGTCAAGTTACAAAGAAATCTGTGCTGTGAGCAATTAATTTTGTGAGATGCTTCATTACTTGGGGAATGGGTAACATACCCAACCCTTGTGCTGTAAGCCTGTAACATTTTAGTTTTTTCACTTGGGGGCCTGTTTGCAAACAATTCTGATTTTTGAGAATCGCTTGTGAAGGTGATTCTTTAAAACAGCTTTTTTCATCCTTTATAGCTTGCTTACTAAAATCTGGTAAGCAGGCAAACACTCATTTTCTACTTGTACTACAAAGAAAAAGATAAAATCAGTTTTCAACAATCACTTGCAAACGTGCTTAAACATCCAAATGCCTCTACCATGTACAAAGCTTTAACCAATAATTCAGAATAAAACTCAAGTAAGCTTCAAACCCAAATTTATTATTCAACAAGTTATTTATGAAAATGGTTCTAGTTAAAGAATAGTATCGGTAAGTGCAGGATGTGTATATGCATCTTCTAAATTCAAAACTTCCTTGAATATAATTTTTGTACTATGTATCTTGTAAAATACAAAAATGAAGCAGACCCAACAGAAGCTTTGTAATTTATATCCTAAAATGGGGAAGGCACTGTCATTACTTTTAGGCCCCTTACTTTTATTATACTGGAACAGGTTAAATTTTTTCATTAGAAGAATTGACCAATCAAGATGGTTAGAATTCCTCAAATGTTTTTCTTTCTGCTTTTTAACGGAGGTATTTTCTCCAATAAGGGTGTAGTGCCTACCGTCTAACTATAACTAATCAAGGCTCAGGCAGTGATAGAATGATACTCACATACACGCAAACCCATTGCTTGTAATTCACCTCGAATGCACTATGCGTCTAATATGACAGGAAATTACCTTTAAAGGATATCTTGCTCAATGTTAAGCTTTATGAAGCTTCGCTAGCAGCAACTGATCCCTTTGCAACATGGCTTTTAGAATTCCCACTAGAGGGTCCACCTAAGCTCTTATTTGTCATTGCCGGCTCTGTGGAAGCAGTTGACCGCCTTATCTAAAAAAAATGAAGCCACCGCATATAAACATTACAACAAAGGACAGGGAATGTGATATGAAAGTCATGGGTACAAATATTCTAATAAATGAACCTCCTTGAAACCCTCGAAGTATTGAAAGATTGTGTACTATCCACTGATTCATTTTATGCCACAATTCAACTACATATAACTATTCAACAGAAGAGTAAACAAAAGAGACCTACCGCAGAAATCCGTTCACGATGAATATCACTTACAACCTGAGACCAGGAGCAAAGTAAGAGAAACTGTGAGCAATTTTCAGAGGCCTGCATTTTAAACAATCTAAAGCTCTTCATGAAATTTGGGAGTTTACTGGTTTTTTGTAAGCCTTGATGTCATCTCCACCAAACCCGGGAAGCGCCACATTCCAGTTTCTCTCTAAAACAAAACGGGTTTCAAGAGTTAAGCTCAATATGGCTTGACAACTAATAAGAGAAACTAATAGAAACTAACCAAGATGGAGAAGGATGTCCTTCGGTTCTAAAGTTGAGGACTTCCGATGCTTCGCCAATGAACAACCAAATGATGTAATCTGGTGAAATGCAACGAGCTCACTTAAACATTTGGTACAGATAAATCGAAGATTAAGGTAAGAATTACAGCAAACAGAGATGCAGAGTATCATTCACAAGTAGCAAAAGAAAACCACTTTTATATTGTTGAGAATTACGAAGTAGCCAGTTTAAGTTGCAATTTTGAAGAGCCCAAAAGAAAGAAAAATAGAACAAAACGAAGCACATATAGAACACTTCAGAATGAGAAACGAATAAACAAAAAGATATATTCTTCGTACTAGGCTACAAGCATACTCAGCCAACTACAATTACTAAAAACCAAATCAGGTATGCCAAACCTGTAAAACAAGAAAATTAAGACGTATAGGAGTTATAATTCATAATCTTACTGATTCCACAAAATCCTCAGCGATGTCCACAAGAATGTCTTCAACCTCTGGATCAAATTTTCCCGAAGGGTCAATCTGTAAAAATGCAGGTGGCCCAAAGTCAACAAAACTTTTAGCATACAAATCCTTGAATTTTTTAATCAGGACATGTATTTTTTATCCAGGGCAAGAAACCAGGTTATTGGTAGAGAACCAAAAGAAGATTGGATTTGCATGACCAGGTATTGCCAACTATCAAGAGTATGATTTCTTTATCATGACATCAAGAAAACTGCTTATTTTGAAATTCCCTGAATGCGCCCAATTGACCAAAGAAACTTAACCAAATAATGCCAGCTTGTATACATTGACATTAAACTATACACGCTCATGAATTTATGACGCCGAATTTAACAATTAATAAACTTCCAATGGTCACAAGACAAACATGACAATTAGTAATAGCTAAAACCCTTTAATAGTTGTTTGCAAATTTTTATTTATATTCAGCCACAATGTATGCCGGGTCAAACACATCTCCAGTTCAAACTCCGGGGCAACAATGAATATTCAGTGATGAAAAATGAAAGTAGCCTCTAACACAGTTGATTACTAATAGCCATTACCAATTTAACCATATGTTAACCAGAGAGAGAGAGAGAAAAGGAAAGGCCTGCTCCATTGTTCACAACTTTTTTTGGGAAGGTAATCAAGGAGGTTTTATTAAACAGAACTGATGATATACAGGAACTGTACTACAGTAGGGTCACACAGAAGAAAAGAGACTAGTACGTTCAGGCAAGAGTGTAATTAGTAGCCCCATTGCACCAGTACAGCAAGGAGCTAAAAAGCAAGTCAGACAAAAGCATAACTCAAGGACAATAAAAAACATGCAAATGAATGCACACATAGTTTACCTGGCTTAGAAGATCCTGAATGCTTCTCTTTGTTATAAGTCTGTTAGAGGATTCTTCATTCTCTGGAAGAACAGGTGTTTTAGTGGGGGCGCTGGTGTGTAATGCACCAGTCGGTGGCAAGGCAAGTGGTGGTCTTTGGCTTATCGATGCTGGACCCTTCGTGATCTGTTGCTGATGAGTTGCAGGCTGCTGAATCCTGGGGGGTGGAAATTGTTGACTGTAATGATCATGTGTCAGGGTAGATGATGAGGATTGTGCCGGTATTTGACTGGAATTGATTGGCTGTTGTGTGGTGGTAGGTAAACTAGGATGATGTTGTTGAGGAACATGAGATCTCTGCTGAAATGATTGAGGGGTGGTTTGGGGTCGAAGGGATGGCGTTGGCAATGGAGGCTTTCCATGAGTTCCAGAAGACAACCATGGCTGATTCTGGGAGCTACCAGGTGACGGTGAAACAGGTGATCCGAGTGTTGAAACTCTTAGCATGCCATGTCCTTGAAAATTCTAATTAAGGAAAGAAACATCGAGCATAAGAGAACTTAACTATTTCAAATAAAAAATGATAAATATATAGAGCAGTAGTTGAGAAAGAATTAGCACAGCAGGAGAAAGTAAAACAGAAAGTAAGCATGAAAATGTAATGTTGTGCTGTTAAGCTACCTGAGGAGCAGGAGGTTGAATGTTTGTCCCTGGTCTAAGAGAGGAGTGAGGAGGTCTCATGGGAGTGGGTGCCGGACGCATTGGTGGCTGCGGCGATCCAAGTGAACCTGTCATCGCCATTCCTGGCACTGGTTGCCTTATCTACAATACACAAACAAGGAATTGAAATTTTTTTAAAATAACAATAATAACAATAATAATGATAATAATTCCCAAAGTAAGTAAGTAATTTGTTGTGATGGAAAAGAAGAAATGAGTAAACCTGCGATTGTTGAGGGGCGGCGTAAGAGGGAGGGGCAAGAGAGGCGAATGAAGCAGGAGGTGCAGGAACACCAATAGCCACTCCTCCACCACTTACACGAGGGGTAATGGAAGAAGGGAGAGACAATTGCTGCTGCTGCCATGGTCGTGTATTGAAGGTTGGTGGTTGTGGTCTAGGTTGCGATTGATGATGATGATGAAGAGTTGGAGGTGTAGTGGTGGTGGTGGTACTAGTAATAATTGAATTGGGCCTAACAATGTTATTATTAGGGTTCGGAGGAGGAGGAGGGGGAGGATTCACTGAAGAAGACGATGGTGATGACGATGTTACTTGTTGCTGCGGTGGTGGTTGTGGTGGCGGTTGGGGGGAGGAGGAGGAGGTGTTATCGGCGGCCTCATTATTGGGTTGTGGAGGAGTGGTGGTGGAGGTGGTGGTGGTGGTGGTGGAGAGGGTTTCTTCCATTACGTTTCCGTTTCGGTCGGAACCAACAAGAAGAAGAACAGACAAAAATTTCGTCATTTTATTTTATTATATACTAGTATATATTGACACGCAGATAACATAAGATAAAAATGTAATCGAATTTTAAAATTCAATATAATATTTATTATATATTAGTTCACGTGAGTTGTCCCCTTGTGGGAAACAAATAAATTTATTAAATTAGTTTAAAATTAATTTTATGTATTGATAAAATGAATAAATTGAAATTTTTTTGTTCGGAATGGAAGTGCTTTGTGTATGTTGCTTGTTTTGAGTATGGGCTAGCTCGATTTTGAGGTACGGTTTTATGAGTATATTTGATTATTATTTTTGTTGATTGATCTTGGATGTTAAATATAGTTTGTGAATTGTCTTTGTGAGTGGGTTATGGAGTGTTAAAATGCTCTTGAAAGATGGTTGGTGTGTATCTACGTATGACATACTTTGATATTCATTTTTTATCTATCATAAATTTTGGGTAAGTGGAGTCAATTTCTTAATATTCTATCGTAAATCTTGGTTGTAAGTGCAGTGGATTACACTGACTTTTGGTCGTGCCCATTCCTTAATACCTTGTGACTTTTCGACAGTAAAGTGGGGAATATTCTCGTTTGGTCTTAGAGATATATTGCTTGTTACCATTGTCAAGAGTCGCTCTTACTATTCCATGTTTGATTTTTGAGGTATTATCGTGGTATTGCTAATGGCATGTTTGGAGTTTTTTTAGTATTGTCTTTGTAAGAAGTGTGGATGACTCGAGGTATTATGGTTTGGGTGTGCTCTATGTACTGGCGTACGAAGTCATGACCTAAGTTTAAATTCCTTGCCATTCTACTGTTCATTCTCAGTGGTTGGGTCAGTATGTGCCTCTCTTAACCGAGTCTTGATGAGTTGGTATAGGTGTAGGACTCAAGCCAATATCATTGACTATATTAGTACGTAGAGTACATGGTCTGTGGTGCACTTCCCAGGTATGATTCTTGATCTTAGCCCTACTCATAACCACATTTTTAAATCATTTGCAACTTGTCCGTAAAGGTATAGAAGGTTGGCAGGAAGGATTTATCTATGATATGGCAATGGATCGGTTTGGAAATGTTGATGCAACACTATAGTCTCCTACTCTAGTTGAATTATTTGGGTGGATGACAAGGATTAAGGTGCTAGACTTCATCTGTATGTTGAAGAAAAGTGGCTTATGTGGATTTGTAATGTGGATTATCATTCTGGTGTTGAGTTTTTATGGTATTGTGTTGTGTACTCTCTAGGGAGTTTAGATTGATTCGGAGTTTTGGTTGGGATATTCATTTGCGGTTATATTTTTAAGAATATTTCTCATACTGTTTATATAAGTTGACGTTGAACTTTTTTTTGCTAATTCAAACAAAAATAATATTAAAAAAAAAGTACATTGAAATTTGTTTGTAATTTTTATTTTAATGTATGTTGTCTTATAAGTATTTGTTATTTTCATATAATCTTAAATTAAATATTGAAATAAAAAATAATTAAATAGTAGGACGAAACTACTTTTGGGACATGTAACTACATATCAACATATTTGGGATATACATTAGTAAAGATGCGAACTATCCATATGTACAAGAGACTGAAGCTACACAGGGCAAACAGACCGAACTACTAGACAGTCGTACTTCTACATGGGCTACCAAGACCTGGGTACATATTTACATTGTGATCTAGAGGAAGAACCCCGCTTCCATATTTAGCTAGATATCTGCAAGTCCGTTACTTTCCCGATAGGAAAATGTACTTCTAGATTTCCTGCAGCCACTTAGTACTAATGTTGAAAGCCAAGGATAAGTACTCTACTCCTAGTTTTTCTTTTTTTAAACCTACTACTAGTGTACTCCTACACTGATACTTTACCAACTTATAACACCAAATACAAAATGTGATGATCAATCTTATACTAATAATCAAAAAGCACAACATTGCAAATCAACCACAGTATTTCCAGCCAATACATAGAATACAAATATAGGAGTAACACATGATACAAAAAAACTGAAACTTACATGGCCAAAAAAAAAAAGAGGATTAACATTCACATAATAGGCAATAAATAAAATAAACCAAAATAAAGTTATCAGCACGACTAATTTATGAGTAGTAAAAATTAAAATGTAGACTATAGTATGAAACTTTTTATCTCTTTGCGGCTTTTATTCTCCACTCAGTGCGTCCCCTATTTATTTCCGAACCATCATTCGATAATCTTAGCAAGTGAAGAAACTCGAGGCAGTCTTTTCTTCTTTCACAACGAAGGGAGATCCCATGACTTAGGTTTAAATTCCTTGTCAATCTACTGTTCTAAGACCACCTGCATTGTGGTTTAAGGCTAAGGGCTTGAACTGGTCTTAGTCGCGTTTAAGCAGTTTTCGTCGACACTAATCACCGCTTAAACGCGGCTAAGCCCTGCCACGTCATTTTTTTTTTCAAATTTCAAATTTTAAACAACACATTGATTTTATTAATAAAGGAATTTTAGAGTATTGAGAGTGTTTTGATTTTAATTAAGAAGGAAAAAATGAGTTGGAGAAAATGTGAGTAAACATATCCAAGATTGGTGTCTATTTATAGATCTCGAAAAGTTATGACTGTTGATAATTTTTATTTACTTTTAGCATTTTTATTTTAAACGTTATGACCGTTTAAAATTTAAAAGGAAATAAATTAAAAAACTGAAAGGAAAAAAAAAACAATGGAGTCCACTTTTCAGTGGATTCCACATGGCGCCAGCCTAGTGGCTGGCACCACAGTTTAACAGCGTATAACCGCGCTGTGCTGAATCTAGCCCAAAAACGCGGTTAAGCCCGCATTTTTGGGCCCTTAGCCGCTTGCAAGGCCAACAAATGCAAGCGGTCCAAGGGGGTGGGTTAGTATGGGCCTCTCTTCGTCGAGTCCTGGTGAGTTGGTATAAGTGTAAGACTCAAGCCAATATGATTTACTATATTAGTACGTAGAGTACATGATTTGTGGTGCATTTCTCAAGTATAATTTTTTATCTTAGCCCTACTCCTGATCATATTTTTAAATTATTTGCAACTTATCCGTGAAGGTATAGAAGGTTGACAGGAAGGAATTATCTCTAATGTGGCAATGGCTCGGTTTGGAAATGCTGATGCAACAGTATAGTCTCCTACTCTACTCTAGTTGAATTATTTGGGTGGATGACAAGGATTAAGGTGCTGGACGTCATCTGTATGTTGAAGAAAAGTGGCTTATGTGGAATTGTAATGTGGATTATTATTCTGGTGTATATAAGTTTTTATGGCATTATGTTGTGTACTCTCTAGTTTAGATTGATTTGCAGTTTTTGTTGGGATATTCATTTGCAATTGTACTTTTAAGAGTATTTTTCATATTGTTTATATAAGTTGATGTTGAGCTTTATTAATAAATTTTTTACTAATTCAAAAAAAAAAAAGTACATTGAAATTTGTTTGTAATTTTTATTTTAATGTATGTTGTCTTATAAGTGATTGCTATTTTTATATAATCTTAAATTAAATATTAAAATTAGAAAATAATTAAATAGTAGGACGAAACTACTTTTTTGGACATCTAACTACTTATCAACATAATATTTGGGATATAGTAAAGACGCGAACTATCCATATGTACAAGAGACTGAAGCCACACAGGGCAAACGTACCAAACTACTAGACAGTCCTACTTCTACATGGGCTGCCAAGACATGGGTACATATTTACATTGCGATTTAGAGGAATAACCCCACTTCCATATCTAGCTAGATATCTGCAACTCCGTTACTTTCCCGATAGGAAAATGTACTCCTAGATTTCCTACAGCCACTTAGTACTGATGTTGAAAGCTAAGGATAAGTACCCTACGGTCTCTAATTTTTATTTTATTTTTTTAAACCTACTATACTAGTCTAGTCCTACTCTAATACTTTACCACCTTATAACACCAAATACAAAAATACAAAAAGTAATGATCAAACTTATACTAATAATCAAAAAGCACAACATGGCAAATCAACCACAATATTTCCAGCCAATACATAGAATACAAATATAGGAGTAACAAAAAAAATGAAACTTACATGGCCAAAAAAAAAAAGGAGGATTAACATTCACAGAACAGGCAATAAATAAAATAAACCAAAATAAAGTTATCAGCACGGCTAATTTATGAGTAGTAAAAATTTAAATGTAGACTAGTATGAAACTTTCTATCTCTTTGCGGCTTTTTTTCTCCACTCAGTGCGTCCCCTATTTATTTCCGAACCATCATTCGATAATCTTAGCAAGTGAAGAAACTCGAGGCAGTCTTTGTCTTCTTTCACAACGAAGGGAGATCCATTACTTTCTCTAAGCTCTACGAATGTGTCTTCCACCAAAAATTCAGGACTTGTAAGTGAATCAACAACATCATCCTGCTGACACTCACGCCTATAATCTAAAGTGATAGTCTGCAGCTCGTAATTGTCAATAATATCTTGGGGCATGCTCTGCCAACATAAATTCTATATTAGTGAATCAGCAACACGAACAAGATGTAAATCAGGAATGAAGAGTTCTGGCAACACAGATACAGACAGATTAAACAAGTCTGCTCCATTTCAGTTGTAAAACTCAAACTCAATAGTTTTTGGGCAATTGCTTGTGCTTCTTAATATAGTTATAAAACCTATATGTATCAGGGATCCACATTATTGACATTTCTATAAGTAAATGCATAATCAATCTAGCACCAAATACATGTTAATAGAATTTATCAACTACTGTATACAAAGATATGAAGACTATAACAAAATAGTTTTTGACACGTAGATATAGAACAAGGTCACAACTCAAATGCATGTATACCAACATGTATTCTCCACTTTTAAAGCAATTTTAAGTATTTGAAAAGAAAAAACGGAAGGAAAAAGAAAAAGGGACAACCAACCTCCAGAACCCATCCAATGTAGGCTACATTGTTCACATGCTGGTTCATATCCAGATCAGCTCTTCTTGGCTGCAAGATGTTAGATATTTTTAGTACATCAACAGATACATACACACTTACTGACCAAATAATGTGATCTTACCACAAGCCCAACTTTGGAATATCGAGCTGGGTCATCTAGTTTGGATATTTTCTTCAAGCTAGCATTATTCTCTTCAGGAAATGATAATCTGAGATCAACAGATCCGAGTATGAGAACCGATCATATTTATTTTAAAGATAATATTACAAATATAGTTAAGATCTAATTATGCACGAGCGAGTGAACTACGACGTATCGGACAAACAGGAAAGAGGACAATGATAATCAGGTAAAGTGTAACTAGCTCCCACATAAAACCAGCAAAGCACAACCCCGAAGGAAGTCTTTACGATCTTCCAGTTTGGGCTAGTAACATCCTCGGAGTATCTATTGTTTTTCCTTTTTCCCATCCAATGCACCACACAGTACACACTGGGCACTGGGGATAAGATTCTAAGGAATCTTCATCTCTAATTTTCCTACTCTATGCCCTGAGCATATCAACCTTTTTACTTCGCATTGACCAAGAAGAATTACAGATACCCAAAATAAAATCTCATAGAACACCACTCCGACAAAATACAAACCCCGGAGTCCTAAATTATCAGAGGCCCCGGAGTCCTAAATTATCAGAGGCTAACACCTTCCCAAAATGCAATTAAACAATGGGGCCAATTTTGGGATGGGGGAAATGCAGATTTCTGCAGAGCTGGCCAGCATTATAGATCAACAATAAACATCACATTCATATGGGAATAGAATGACACTATTATTTGAACTGGAACTATCGCTCTTATAAACCCCACATTCTGTTTAAAACTTTGAATGATGTCTAATGTGACTTGCCTTGCTTTCCATTAGGATTTAGGCATGAACAGTATCCATCAGAATACCAATATTCAGTTTAATGATGAGTTTTGTATGCATAAATGAATTATCAACTTGCTTCAAGGCTCAAGCGCATGAGAAACATTTTATTTTTATTTTTTCCAAATGCAGACAAACATAGTTTTGAACATTATTATGGAATCTTCAGAAGGAATTTAAAAACAGTACTAGTAACAAATCTGTTCAGTGTTCACAGAGAAGAATGAAAAGAGAAAAAAAAAAATTACCTCGGTGTTTTTGGGCAAAAAACTAAATATTCATCACGGACATCGTCACTGACTTTCTGAAGCCGTCTGGTGTCTTGGTTCATCATCACCCACTTACTGCAATAAAATGTTGCATGTAGGAAGATAAGTTTTCACTTTTCATTACAAGAATTCTTGTATAATGAATCAGATGTCAAAAGCAAGTACATCTAACAAAGTGAACTAGACAGAATTTAGTTGATGGCTGTGTTAGCTATCAGTTATCTTGTCCACGAGAAATCCTATCATATAACATTATCCAAACAGGATTTCACCTAACCAATGATCAACAACTCTTCCTACTGGGAGAAACAGTCTCGACTATCATGTTTCTCGTTTTCTGAATACTCAAATCATTCTGGGACTCAAATGAACATTTTGAAACATGCTTATGTTTTCCAAGCATAAATTGTGGAGGAGATGGCTTTCAACCAGCTTCAATGTCACGTGCTGAGCTCAACATGACAGAGTGATAGTGTGATACTACACAATTAGAGATACCTTGATCACTGCTGCATGTTGGCGTAGGAAATATAATGAAGTAGATAATAATGTCATTTTGTTACTCGGTGGGCTTTCGGGTTTGTTAATATGACGCAGATACTAATTAATATCTTGATCTCTCACCTAGTAGCCCTGCCAACGACCTCACCATTAGCATAATCTTTGAGAATCCAATCACGTCTGGTCCCAATTCTACCTTCACTTTGACACCAGGTCTCTATCTCAAGCACATCACTCCTGTCACATAGATCAACATACAATATACAGATAAGAAATGTGGTAGCCTGGACATGAAACCTTTAATAATATGGGTTGAACTTATACTACCAGGCAGGATATTTATATATTTCAATGTGCATACGAGCAGTCACCCATATAAGATGCAACTTTCTCATAGTTGGTGTCGTCGCAAATCCATCAGTGGAGAATCCAACACTTTGAGCATGGTTGCAACCCACCTCCTGCTTATTTCATTTTAATTGTTAGAGGGATGGGGTGAGTATAACGAAGAAACATTAATCTCATAGGGAGTCTTTTTCCAAAATTAAAAAAAAAAAGCAAATAAAACTGAACCAAGCTGCTTTTCATATAAAATGATGTGCAGAAGTTAAAACATACAGAAGAAAGATAGGACAATCACAAAGTCACACTAGAAGAAGCTTCATATGAAACAAAATTAGGAGACTCGACATTGATAAGGTGTGAAAAATCTTTCAGTGCATCATTGGACGTGCATTCTGATAATAGGTACATACAGTACAGAATTAGAAAAAAAAAAATTCAGTCTGTTACAGAATAATCTGAACAAAGACGCAATTTACATTAACCAAGAGCTTGCAAAGACAGAAGATGCAATTACGCCCGCCGAAAGGATGGGCGAATACATATCATTGACACTTTAACCCTAGTATACTACAGTGCTTATTCAACAAATTGTCAAAAAATTACATTGAATGCTAAAAACATTGAAAGTGCTTAGCATCCAATTACACCAAGATGTTAAATCCCAAATCCCTAAATTCGAAATTGACAGCATAAACCAGCAACCTCTGCACATAAACACGCACGCACTAATCAAACAATACATCACAAAACAGCCATGTATGAATTTCAGATCCAATTCCACCCGAAACCACACACTGCTTCTCCTAACCAAAATAAATTTACTTGTAACTTCACAACTGCATAAAATGGCCGAAAGTTTCTGTTTGTCATCAACCCCAACACATAGCACCGAAACTTCAAGCCTAGTCTTCAAATTCGTTGAAACATTACATTGAATAATTGAATATTAGTACAAAAGTGAAAACTGCTCCTATTCAACCAGATTCCACATACATTTCCCAATTGATATCATCAACCATCAATATTTATTTACACATAAAATCAAACATGCACTAATCAAAGAATACATCAAACTAAAAAATAAAAAATAAAAATAAAAATAAAAATCAATAGTTAGTTGTAGTAAGTTCACAACTGCTCCAGAAATAAGAAACATAGAAGCAAACTTCAACTCATTTCTACAATGAATCTCAACAAAAATTGGCATCCAATAGATCAAACTAAACCTACATTCCACAAATTTGACATACATAATAAATAAAAACCAAAATTGCAAAATGAGAGAGACCTGTAACAGATTGGCGATTGTTTCCACAGTGGCAGTTTTGTTAATCCCAACTTCGTAGCACCTCACAATGAACTTCTCCTTGTAAGACAGCCCATCCTCCGTCAAGCTGCCAAGCCGAAGCCGGTCAGCAAGGCTCGGCTCGTAGCTAACCTCCTGTGCCGCCTTGCTAGTGGCTACAGAAGACGCACAAACCAAACGAGTTTTCGGAATCGAACTGTAAGCAACGCCGCTTCCGTTGGGTCGGCGGATTAAGCCGGAGATGCGGCGGTTGTCGGCGACGAAAGCAGCGTTGCATGCTGCGAATGCCCCGCCCTTGAGCAACATTTTCTTTTTGGGGTTTAATTGTAATTTACAGAAACTATGTGAGCGAGCTTGTAGGAGTAGTGAGTTGTGGATTTTCTATTTTCTAGTGAGGAGTCATCGATGGAACCGAGGGGGGATTGTGTGAAATGACGGAAGTGGGCTTGAGATTTTTGGAGAAAGTCTGCCAAAACAGGGTTTTAGTTGGGACTTTTCGATTCGGTGGTGACATCATCACAAGTTATAGCAGGAGGACAAATCTGACCCACACCACAAAGAATACACAGGAGGATGGTTACAGATCTAATCTCAGTCATGCTGGCTGACACAACTGGCTTTTCTCACTTCTCCATTTCCTTTTTCTCTTTCTATTTTTGTGAAGATTCTGTTTTTTTTCCCTTCATTTTTTTAAAGAATGTTTTCATTCAATTTAAATTTTGTTTAAACCTGCTGAGATCTATGGATTGATCAACAAATTCTTCCATGAATATGCGCAAATAATCAACTAGATTTAATTGGAAATCGTTCAGATCTTGCTAGATCAATCATATATCATGCAATCGGCTAGAAAAATGACGTTATCGAAAGTTTATATCTATCATAATCAATGTGATTATTACAACTAATTTATTTAATTATTAGGAACAACACACAAATACAATACGAATACGAATGCCAATAGGACTAGGAAGTACGAATACAAATGCAAATATAAATACGATACGAATATGAAAAACGATAAACGATAAAATCAAAAATTAAAAAATACGAATACTTTAAAAATACGTTTAAATTTTATACATATTTTTATATATTTCTTTAGGGAATTTTACATCCACTACCCCTACTAGACACTCTAATTACGTCTAACCCCCTTTAGTCAATCTATTACATATGGGTCCAAAATCTACTTATTCCGTTGACCAGCTTCTAGCTTATTGTTCATTTATTTTCATCCAAACGCGGCCTTACACTATTTTCTCTACATTTTTTTTCTTTCTTTTTTTCTTTCCTTTCTTCCTTCTTCTTCTTCTATTAGCTCCAGTGATCGAAGTTGCAGCTCCGGTGATCGGAGACCGGAGTTGCAGCTCCGGTCAATCGGAGCTCTGAGCGGAGCTGGCTTCTGAGTGGATCTGATCGGAGCTAACAGCTCCGATCAGAACGTAGAGCTCCGTCAGGACGGAGCTACATCGAAGCTTTCTCCGATCTGATCGGAGCTTCTGTACAGCTCCGGCCGGCGAGCTGTACAGCTCCGGTCGGCGAGCTGTAAAGCTCTTTTTTATTTATTTTTTTATTATTTTTATTATTTTTTTGAAAATCCTTTTGGCTTAATTTTAAGATTTAAAATTATTAGGGTTCAGTTTGCAATAATATTTGAGGCAATTTTGAAATTTAAAAAAGTTATATGCCTTATGTTGAATTAATAAGTGTCAAATTGGTGAAATTAAAAAGATTTGAGGCAAATGTGTAATTAATGAAAATTGAAACTGTTTGGTCACAGTCAAAGTTGAATATTTGACCAAGGGTAAAAATGTATTTTCATTGATTTAGTTCGCCAAAAGTCAAGATCGTGGGTCTGTATGTAATTAAATCGACTAGTGAGGGAGATGGATGTAATTGTTTGACTAACGATGGTCTATCTGTAATAAAAAGGACTAGCAATGGTACTATATGTAAGAAGCCCATTTCTTTAACTCAACGTAAGTCAGAGTACCCATTCATTGATAAGATATAAATTGCGTAATTAATTAAATATGTTTTCACTTCCAACAATGATGTAAAGAATTCAAGAATAGTCAATAAATCCAAATTAATAATTCCACCGTTTCCAACATATATGTTAGTTTCAAGTTCCAACACCAGAGAAATGGAAAGGAAAAAGGGAACAATAGACGAATAGCTGAGATAAATTAAGGAAAAGTAATAAAAAAATAAATTGTTGGGTGATACATATGAGTTTTTGCCGTATTCCGACGTATGTGTGCGGCATACGTGCGGAATTAACATACTTGAGCTTCATGCCGTACATGTGCTTCATAAACATAATACATCTAAGGGGTCGTTTGAGTTTGGTTTGCTATGAAATGGAAGTTTGACCCATTGACTGGGGTAGACTTCCATGTTTGGTTTGCATAGGGCTGGGCAGGGGTCGAGTAGGTCGGGTATCTGGTTTCTTGGGTTTGGGTAACGAGTTTCATCATTCTGATAGGATACCCAACTGCGAATTTCGGTAACCTAAGAAGCCTGTTTATTTATTTATTTATTTTATTTTGAATTTCTTCGACATACTGTCAAACACCAGATCCACAATAAATCATAACTAAAGAATATGTAATATTTTTTATTTTTTAATACGTTGCCACTTGCCAGTTGATTTATATATGTATTTTTTTTCCATGAAAATTTTCCTTTCTTTTTTTTTTTTTTTTTTTTTTTTTTATTTCCCATTTCCCCTTTAAACCAAATGAAGCCTAAGGAATAAATTTTGGGGGAAAAAAAAATAAATTCCCAAATATCATCAACCCTAGAAAAAGTAGTAACTTTAGTTGCTGCAGCAGCATCGCGAGAAGAGAAGAAGGAGAAGAAGATCAACAGATCGAATCCAACCAAATCAATGGAAGGAAGCCCTGGGAGCGACGTAGAAGCAGGATTTGCCAAGCTTCAAGGCGAAGACTTCGAGTACTACATGCAGACCTACTCCATTATTTTAGGCCGCAACTCCAAAAAATCTTCTGTAGATGTCGACCTCTCCTCCCTCGGCGGCGGTATGAACATCAGTCGCCACCATGCCCGGATTTTCTACGACTTCCAGCGCCGTCGTTTCGCCCTCGAAGTTCTCGGAAAGAATGGCTGCTCTGTCGAGGGTGTTCTCCACCTCCCTGGCAACCCTGCTGTGAAGCTCGATTCTCAGGATCTGTTGCAAATTGGTGATAAGGAGTTCTACTTTTTGCTTCCTGTTAGGAGTATTTTGGGTGGCCCTGTTGGTCCTAGGCATCAGCCCAATCAAATTGGGGCTGCCTTTGGTAATAAGGCTAGGGGGAGGACTACTGACTATTATGACGACGAGGACAACAACAACGACGGTTCCAAGAGGTTCAGGAGGGCTGAGGGTTCCAATGGTGATGCTGCTTTTGTCAAGGATGGATCTTCTGGCCGTCTCGGTGAGTAATTCATTGTTAGTTTAAGGGTATGTTTATAGGTTTCTATTCTAATTTCATATATTATGCTGTATAGTAGTATGTTTTAGCACTTCTGATGGTTGGGTTAAACGGTATACCGGTTAGAGACACCTAAAAATTGTATCACACCCAAGTATTAGTTTCATATCCCTAATTTACCAATGTCCTGTTAATGATATAGTTTGTGTTGCATACAGTTATCTCACATATTGGTGGCTATCACCAATCAATTCTGGTGTAAAAGCTATGACCTGAATCCTGATCGTGCTTGAAAGTCCTGTGGACAACCAATTTAGATGTGTTCTGGAAGTTAGACATGTTGTGTTGGCTTACAAATGAATATATTTCTCACCTGTACATCCCCAGATACTTCTCTTAAATGATGTTTCATCCTAACTTAAAGTGTTTGGTTAGAAGACATAAGTCTTTTCTTTTTCTCATCAAAGTTTTGTGATATATTTTTTTCTATGCTAATCTCTTGTAAGATGTTTAATTAACTTTAGTATTCATTTATTTGGCTTGCTGCAGATAGAAAGGGTGATGGAAGAGTACGTGTGGACAGAGAAGCAGACAACCAGCAGCTCCTTCTGTTAGAGGAGAAGGATGTGGTATCATCTGTGGCTACTGTGCTGTCTGACTTGTGCGGTCCTGGAGAATGGATGGCCATGGAAAAACTTCATTCTGAGGTTTATTTTTTTTCTAATACAATCTTCGCTTATCTTTTGATACCATGCCTACATATTGATGCTGCTCTCTTCTGTGTATATGTTTTGCATGTAATTCTGGTCTTGTTAGTTTTTTTGCACATCACTCCTGCCACTTTTTACGCAAGTATGAAATTCGATAATAATAACTGGTCCAGTTGCCCTCTCATTATTTCTTACTAAATAACTCAAGAGATCCACTCTGACTTTATTTACTATATCTTGCTTGCCTACCATTATTCTTTACCAGATAATAATGTATTGGACTGTTAATAATTCACACTCCATGAATGAAAGCTGATGTACACACTGCTGCATAGGAAAAGTAATAAGAATATGTCATTTCAACTTCATGTCTGAAAGTGATTATATGCACGGCTGCTATTTGCATGCCTTCGAAGTTTTAAAATATGCTTGTTTGTAGTAAGATTTTGAGTTCATCATGGTATTTTTTACAGTAGCATGTTCCTTTAATAGATACATGGGTGATATTCTTTGCAGTAAATATATGATACGTTCTAAACACGTTTAAGTTATTATTGTGTAAAAATATTAGAATTTATAAAAATTTGGCATCTCAAAATGAATGAAAGAACCTGTTTGGCTTTCTTAGTAAAATATTGAACCAAAAATGTAACTGAAAGTGCAATGTTTTGGAGAACTAGCCCAACTCCAAGTTGTATGGGCAGCCCAAAAAACTTACCCTTATGATCAGATTTACATCATATAATGTCTACCTTGAGGCCTGGTTGCAACCAGGAAGGTCTGAAATCAGAAAATGGTGTTGGTATTGCTCATGGAACAAGTAAATATGGAATCAGAAGGGAGAATTTTTAACTGTAGAGTACATTTGGACAGGGCATATATCATAATGATGTACTCGGGCACAAAGTTGATATATCTTTCACCTAGCTCTAGCGTTGAACGTTATTGTTGATTTCACATACATGATTTAGCATACAGCATGCATTGTTTGGATTCGTAGAATCATCACCAAATCCACTCACACTTAGACCTGGCAAAAGCTTTCTGAAATCCGACCCGGTCTGATCTGTATCCAAAGTCTCACCCGAAATATTTTGGTCAAACATCCTAACTTTGACTTGAAATCTGATCCTAATTCATCCGATCCGAAAGCACCCAATTTTTTTTATCCGAATAAACCAATCCGAAATCACCCGAATAAAAATCCAAAGTTCATCCAATCTGAATTAAATGTGACCCGAATTAAATTTGCAGAGAATACTTTTTTTTTTTTTGAAACGGAATACATAATTATTTTCATTCCAAATATATAATTAAATATTGAAATATATTGTGGACTTGTACCTTGTCTTGGTTAATGCCAAGCAAGGTGATAGATCTCCTGAGGGCTTGGGGAAGAATTTTGAAAGATGAAGATAAAACGATTTTGTGGAATCTCTCATACCAGGCTGTAATATTTGCTGCATTTGGATTGAGAGAAACAAATAGATGTTTCGAAGATGTTTCTAACTCTGATAGAAATTTTCTCAATAGTTGGGGTTGTTACTTTGCCGCTTTAATCGAGCAGCAAGTAACCCTTTTCCTGATTGTAGTAGCTTAGCGTCCTTTGTCTGAGTTGCTGCAATACACATCCCGTGTATTTTCTCTGTAATAAAATTTTCTTATTACCCCTCTCAAGGTTGGATTGAAAAACATAACTTGCTGAATTATCTACGACAAAGATGTCCTGCACTGAGTTAGGTTCTACCACAAAGATGTCCTGCACAGGGTTAGGTTCTACCACGTGATCCTGCAATTCTTAATCAACAGGTTTAGATATGGTAACATGTAAAGGCTCAGCAGTTTCTTGATATATGGAAAGTTGGAGATTCGATGCTTGGGGATGTATATGCCATTGTTTGTTCTGGAAAGTATGGGTTCCTCTAATTGAAATGTCATTTGTTGGCTTGTTGCTCTCCATGATCAACTCATGCATCCTATCTTCTACAATTCCAACATTGAGTGGTGAGGTGGAAGCGGAAAACTGAGCTTCCGGCTGCGTAGTGATAAGAGGATAACAGGATGCGAGGCCGAAAAGGTGAGTACCACATCCCTTGAAATTTTATTTCGTGGAGAATCTATTCTAGACCAGGCTCAGAAATGTTAGAACCCCTTTCGAAATTTTATATCAAGGAGTAACCTGTTCAGATTCCGAAAAGCATAAGTATCCTGTTGTATTTATTGGTTTGACTGGCTACAATCCTGAAGCGATATATCTCCCAATGGGATATGTGCCCCAATATTCGATTGAGGAGTCTGAAGGATACGTTTTGCAATCTATATACTTACATGGAAAAACTGAAATCTAGAAGTAGCAAACCAGCCTAATTCAAATGGCTGAAACTGGAGATCAGCACAGATCCCACCAATAATCTGGTTCTGGCCGTGGCTGATGGACTAGACAAGTTCGATTGTATTGATGTTGTGTTATTTTCTGGAAAACAAAATGATAGACCCTAACAAAAGGCCAAACGTACAGCTCGGACTAATTTGTAGAGAACGGGACCGGAGGAAATCAAAATAAAATAAGAACACCAATCTATGGCTAGACGAACCACTCTAAAGGGCGAAACCAACTCTTACGAGTGAAATATATTAAATCCTAACCACCAACTAATAAACTCTACGACTCTCTTATATAGAATAATGTCCTAATTTGACTTGGAATCTAGCATATGACCAACCTTTTGCTTTCTAGCATATTTTCCCATAATGACCATATGACCTATGAATTCATTGCATGTATAGGGTTTATGTTGGGCAACATGGAGAAAGTGTGATATTTAAGAGTCTTAGCTTACATTTTTACTTTGCCATCTTACTGTTTATATGCGAGTAATTTGGTTTTACACTCGACTGTTTACCACTATGTAGAAAGTTAATTACACAGGATTTACGGTGTTGTTATGTTCATGTCCATGTTAAAGTTACATCCTACAATCAGAATGGTAGTACTCTCTGCTTGCATTATTTAACAGTGTGATTGCAACATTGTCGTGTATGCAGTTGGTGGAACAATTTGGCAATATCTGGCATCACAGCCGTGTAAGAAAATACCTTACGTCTGAGGATCATTCTACCCCAGAAGCCCATGGAAAACCGTGGTATGGATTGCTGATGCTGTTGAGGAAATATCCAGAGCACTTTGTTATCAACACGAGATCAAAGGGCAGGATCACCTTGGAGTTTGTCTCCCTTGTCTCACTCATCTCCTAGACTTTAAAGAATCTTCAAACCTCTGTAAATTGTATCAAGTTACGGTCTAATTCACTTTGTCGCTTCATTCAATGTTCTGGCTGATGATGAAATATGTGTTGTTTCTTTATTATTGAAAGTCGATCTATTGTGAGTTACATTCTTGTATATTTGTTCCTGGTTCCATGTGTGCTCCATTTATGACAGACTGCAACTCACAGGTAACAACAGGTTTACTGTTTCTAAACTTTCTATAGTGTGCTGGAGTTGCAAATTTGCAATCCTTTTCTTTTCAAAATATGTCATGCATTTATAATTAACCCGGGAGGGTGAGGGTGGGGGATTTTGCATACTCCAAAGTCAAGGACTCGAAGTATACAATCCCAAATACTCTCTCGTTTCACAAAATTTATCCAATTTTCATTATTGGTGACCCACAAAACTTTACTAATTTTCTAAAATGTAAGTTATTCCACATTAAAAATATTATTTTGTATGATATATTACAACTTTGCTCCTATTTTATATTTTAACAATTTCATTTCAATTAAAAAATTAACATAATCACTTCCAGAATAGTGGCTCCGTTTTGATTTTTGAGGTCAATAATTTCGAATTTTGATAACAAATTTCTTTCAAACTATAATTGTAAATATTTACCAAAATTATAGTATTATACTATTATGAAACTTACATCCTAAATTTTCAATATTTAATCTTGTTAAATATTTTACCATTATAGTTTAAGATTAATTTGTAGTGAAATTTTATGTGTTGGATAAGAAGTAAACACGATTCAACTGATTTGGGACGGAGTTTGTAATAATCTCATTATACTCTCTATGTTCTAGAGTAATTGCACCATTTGATTTCGAACACAAAAAAATAAGGAGATGAGTTAAATATTGAGTTATATTGCTATTGAGGTTGATTTTACTTTGTTGGGTGGTTTGTAAACATTCAAATATATTGATGGAATATATCCAAGTATGATAAATAAATGAAATGATGCAACGGGACGTCCAAAATGATAAAATGGTGAAAAGTTTACTAGCAGAGCTCTCTTTTCATTTCGGGGAGTTCCATTCTAAAAACGTAAATTAGTTTTGACTCTATTTTAGAGCCACCCACCAACATTATTCACGTTATTTAGTTTTTAGACTTTTTTTTTTCTCCATAATTTATCTCTCTATAAGATATATCTCCCTTTATCTTTTTATAACTCATTTTTACATAATCTCCCTTTATATTTATACGAATACTTTTTACATAAAAATGAAAAGAGAGCCAAAGGTTCGTAACACTTTGGAATTGAAAAATAATAGAAATGAAAATTGATAAATTGGATGAAAGAGATAGGAGTAGTTATTAGGGAACCGAGAGTAGTTAAGTGGTGGGGTCACTGGTGGTGATCGTTTCTGGGAGAAGAAGAAAACGGAAGTCATTCGTTCACTACAGCTATCTCAATAATCCTTTCATCAATTCAAATTATTCCTTACTAGTAGTATACTAAATGACAATGACGAAAAGCATAAGCGAAGTAGGTGTGGATGACTTGCTGAGAGCAGGTATTGGCAGTGAAGAAGAAGCCAGAATATTGGAGAAGAGCCTCAAACAAGCTATTAGCTGTAGCGGTGGTGTTATGCCGGAGGTATGGCGTGAGATCGTAGCTCGAAACCTCCTCAAACCATCTCACCCTTTTGCTCTCCACCAGCTCCTCTACTACTCGGTCTACCATAACTACGATGAGTCCCTCTATGGCCCTCCTCTCTACTGCTTCCCTTCTCCGTAAGTCCCTAATTAATTAGTAATTACCTACCTACCTACCTTTCTTTCATTTCAATCTCTTGAATACAACTATGAGGTTTATTTATTAATATTTTATTTATTCTGCCTTTGGCAATTCACCAAACAGTTTGCAGAGCTTTTAATTAGTACTTCTACTACTTCCTCCGTGCTTCACATTTCGCTTTGGATATGGAGATGAAGTTTAAAATTAGTTCAATACAGTAGATATGGTTGTAGAATATGCCAAAATAGAAACAGCAAAGATATAAATGGAACATGTGAAATTTGGTCCGGAAAGAGCATTGGCCTGTGAGTTTGCACAGCTGACTATTGTTTCATTTCTTTTCTCCACTGTGATTTTATTTTATTTTAGGTTTTATTGGATGGTATGTATGTTTTCTTTGGCAATCATTAGCTACTTTCAAGCGGTGCTAGAATCAAATCGTATAACCATATCCGCTTAGAGAGAAGAAGTTTACTCTTTATGTGAAAAAAGGAATTCACTATGTTTGCTTTTGTTTAGTGTGTATATCTTCATATCTATCAGCACTCCATTTTTCACATTTATTTTTGGATGTTAGGTATGAGTCTAGATACACAAACCTAGGCCGGATAATGGAAAAATATGGTCCAAGGCTTTTGGGGTCATCATACAAGGATCCTATATCAAGCTTTACCCTATTTCAAAACTTCTCTGTGCAAAATCCCGAGGCGAGATCTTGTTCCCTAACTGTAATATTGCTTGTATGGAATACATTTCACCTTTTATAAATATATTTGTTTTTGGCAGATGTATTGGCCACTTATAATGAATGAGCTGTCGGTTCAATTTTACGAGCCACCTAAGTGTGTTGTGGATACCTCTGATATAAACAAACATGGTGGGACTTGGCTGCCTGGTGCTGTGCTTAATATTGCTGATTGTTGTCTTCAACCAAGTACTCGTATGAACAAGTATGACAACAGCGTGGCTGTCCTGTGGAGGAATGAAGGCTGTGATGATTTTGATGTTGAATGTATGACGCTGAAGGAGCTCCGTGAAGAAGTAATGTATGTTTTCAATCCACTGTGTGCTGTACTTTATATTATAGTGGTTCTGCTTAGACAGATTAAACAATGGATAAAACAGAATTTGGTGATTGTTTTTGCTACTACATTCACATTTAACTCACGGTTAACTATTTCCTATGCTTAACTCTTGAAGATATTTGACTACTTCCTATATTTGATTACTGATACAGTTATATAATTCATGGCTTCGCATAACACACAGAAATTTTGATATCTACGGGCTTTGTTCTCGATGAACTAACATTTTTTAACTTAACCATGCAAATATTTACGAAAATTGGAAAACAGGAAGAATCAGTGTTTATGGTTTTCATTCTTGCCTTCGGTTGATCAATGGATTATATATTGTAGGTTGGTAGCCAATGCGTTGTGTGCGAAATTCCAGAAGGGAGACACTATTGCAATAGATATGCCAATGACAACCACTGCAGTTGTTTTGTACTTGGCAATTGTACATGCAGGATTTGTTGTTGTGTCAATCGCTGACAGCTTTGCACCCAAGGAAATTGCTACTCGTTTACGTGTATCAGAGGCCAAAGCGGTTTTCACCCAGGTAGTTTCAAAACGGTCCGGGACCTCCGGGTACATATACACCAACTGGTGATAAATGGGATTAAATCCAATTTTGCATTTTGCTATATTTGATCTGTCAAAGACTCTAAAGATAAAACAGGAACATGTTTGGTGGTTAGGCGTATTTTCACATTGCTAAAACGTGCCTATGTTGGGAAATCCGCAAAACACATGATGCTCATTAGAAATTTGTTTTTCTTCCTCTGACCCCTCCTTTTGCAGTAGATCTAGAGTCAAAAGATAGCTCAGATTTGTAGCAAAAAATGTTAGAGGAATGAATTTTAGGTTTGGTGTCCAACATCGGATTAATGAAAGGACCATTTTTCTTATCTATTCATAAGAATTTTGAAACCGGGAAGGATAGCAGAGAGGATAAGTCAACTGTCATTTAAAAGAGTTAGCCCTGAAAACTCACTGATAGCAATTCCATTATGCTCAAACTGTATTTATCTAATTCTATTGGAATCTTTGCCATCATGTTTTCTTAACTTTATTTAAATATCTTCTAACATTAAGAAAATTCAGGATTTTATCGTGCGAGGCAAACAGAGATTCCCATTATACAGGTAATGAGATTTAAGTATTTATACTATATGCCTTGTTTCTGCTTACAAATGCTCAGACTTTGTTTGTCTATTTGTAATCTGTTAGTATCCATGTCCAATAATTGACTGCTTTACACATAGTTTTGCTTGATGCAATCTTTCTTTGTGCATGTCAAGTAAAATTTAGTGTCAAGGTCTTCATATGACCTTTTTGGGTGATCACCGCACCAGTTATATCCTAAATCAACTAGATGCTAACATCCCCATTTGTGATATTTAATATGATACATGGGTGAACCTGTTCTCATTGTGAACAGGATTTTCCTTTTGATATGTGGTTTGATGATTTTGATTCTGTTCATCTAAGTGGCAAAGTGTATAATGATTTTGTTTACTGTAGCCTACCTGGTTCATATTAGGCTCTAAGAGAGGACATCTAATCTTGGAGCTTTGTTCTAAAATTACTTCGCTTACCAAAGATATACTCCTTGACACAGCATGCTGAGTATAGTAATTGGAAACTGAACATGAAAGAACTCATTTTTGACAAGAAACCAGATCCTTTCTGAAAGTAAATTTGACAATCCAAGCAAGTTACATTCAGACTGGAAAATTGCTATAATGAAGTAAACACTGTTAAGCTCTTCTACAATTTCAAAGCCTTTTCTTTTCTTTTTTAATTTATAGATAGCTGCGTTCTCATTGTTAATGTGCTTTTCTACACTTAAACTCTGTGTATGTACATTTTACGTCAATAATATCATTTGCCCTTGCAGTCGGGTAGTGGAAGCTTCAGCAGAAACTATTATAGTCATCCCCGCAAATGGTACAGATGTAGCTGTACAATTACGAAACCAAGATTCATCATGGAAAGATTTTCTCTCGAGTGTTCATCTATCTAGGTGAGATGAAACTGTGCTCCAGAAAATGTTCATGGACTCTACAACAGTCATGCGTAATCGATTGCTTTTGGAGATTTATATATCACATACTTTAGTAATCATCTTCCTTTTTGTCCTTGTTGCTTTACAGAGCAAATTACCACTCTCCAGTCTACCAATCCATTGATTCTGTGACCAATATCTTATTTTCATCTGGCACCACAGGTAGGTAGCAATAGCATAACCTAGTTCTAAAGTGCTGTACTTCCCTGTGAAGTATTTGCGTTATGCTAATTTTATTTTGCACCGCTGAACAGGAGATCCAAAAGCTATACCGTGGACTCATCTTTCTCCTATTCGAGCTGCTGCTGATTCATGGACTCATATGGATATTAAAGCTGGAGAAGTCCTTTGTTGGCCGACAAATTTAGGATGGGTTATGGGGCCAATTTTACTCTATTCATGTTTTCTGAGTGGTGCTACTCTGGCCCTTTATCATGGTTCTCCTCTAGGCCGGGGGTTTGGAAAATTTGTCCAGGTAACTTCTTATATGATGAATGTGTAAGAAGTTAAATCTGCCCGTTTCTCATGACTTGTGCCGAGACTACCATTTGTGGAGTTTGGGCCCTCATCCTCTTATAAGGGTCTTGTTTAGGGGAGCATGTTAGGCAATTTTATAGTAATTCTACAATAACTTCCGAAGCCACGTGAGATATATCATGTGAGTAACAAGCTAAACCTTGGTAATCATAAATCTCATAACGTTTTAGAGATGAAACTTACTCACAATTACCAATCCATTGAGGATGAGAATGTAAAGTTTCTTAAGAGTCTGTATGTTTGACTTATTGATCAGTAGGTATAGGCAATGCTCTTGTACACACATCAGGCTTGATCTAAGAAAGCACTTAATGTACTTGTAGGATGCTGGAGTTACTAAACTAGGTACTGTTCCTAGCTTAGTGAAGACTTGGAAGAGTACATGTTGTATGGAAGGACTAGACTGGACAAAGATAAAGTAATTTCTTATTTGAACATATGATATCCATGTTTGATGTAATTAGACGGATGGAATTACAACAAGACGGCATATTCTGCAGGACATTTTGTTCTACTGGAGAAGCCTCCAGCGTTGATGATGACCTCTGGCTATCCTCGAGGTCTTTCTACAAGCCGGTTATTGAATGTTGTGGAGGCACTGAGCTCGCATCTTCGTACATTCAGGGAAACCTTTTGCAACCGCAGGCCTTTGGAGCATTTAGCTCTGCTGCAATGGGTTCTGGCTTTGTCATTTTTGATGACAACGGGCTTCCTTACGTAAGAATTCTCCTTGCTGACTCCAATGCACTTTAGATCTAATTATCTTGTTTGTTAGAAGTTAGATTCATTTGTTTTTTAAGCCTGCTGTTCCGTCATTCATCAGACAGTTTTTTATCACAAAATTACACCAAGATTTTCTGTCTCATATCTGGATTTTGTGGGTTATAATCTGTTTATTCTGTTCCAGCCTGACGATAAACCTTGTGTTGGTGAAGTTGGTCTAAATCCTGTTTACTTGGGGGCAACTGATAGATTGCTAAATGCTGATCACGAGGAGGTTTACTTCAAGGATATGCCAATGTTCAAAGGAAAGGTAATGGCTGTTTATAGATTTTGGTACAAATAAAAAAAATAGTGCCACATACTTTTTTTTTTTTTTTTTTTACAAATTCTAAGAGTTTAGATGAAAAAGTAGTAAAATTCATCAGTTGGTATTAAAGTATGAATGAAAATAAATAAATATTTGAAAAAGAAGATAGAGAATAGACAATGTATGAGAGGGAATGAATAAGTGAGTTAGGTTCTGTTCTTTTCGTCTAAAAAATCTAAACTGAACTGAAGTAACTTATTTGCAGTGTAAAAACAACTAAGCAAATCTAAATTAAATTGAATTGAATGTTTTTCCAGATAAAGAGAAGAGAGCCTTAGTCTCTCGTCTTGCTATTCTATACCTGCTTTAGTTTTTTCGATGTCCATCAATAAACATCATTCCACATACTTAATTTTTTTTCGAAACGGCAAATCTACCCTATCCTACTCCTAGTCCTAGACTACTCCTTTACCACCTTATAACTCTAAACATCTATATCACCTTATGCCTCCATTGGGGCCCGACCTCTCCTGTGCTACTCCAGCACCCTTACCACTCGGTTACCCTTATAACTCCTCCACATAATTAATAATGAACATGTTTTACATGCCCATATATTTACAAACATGCTATTCATTTTCCTACTTTCTTCATTCAATCTCATATATATATATATATATATATATATATATATATATATATATATATATATATATATATATATATATATATATATATATATATATATATATATATATATATATATATATATATATATATATATATATTTCACTCTTTATTTATTTATCTCTCATATATTAATAACAATGTACCACATTGATTCATTCTTTATTTCTCATCACTATTTATTCCATATACTGACAAAAAGTATGTCCATTTAATACTGCGACGGAGGATTTTTTTTTTTTAATGTATTGTGGGGTTGCGAAGATACTCTATATGCATGTGAAAGTGTATAATGCAACAACCAAAAATAGAAACATTGTGCAACATTATGGGACAGAGTTGGTCAGTTAGTTCACTAGTTTACCCCTCTATTACTTGTTCATCAAGTGAATCCTTCTAAATGTAGTTTGTATGTGCTCCAAGTAATTCCTTGTAAGTTGTACAGCATAAATCATTCTGACTCTATGTGTTAGTGAAATTCAGCCTGTACTTAATTATCCTAACGAATTCCTTTCTGCAACTCCAGTTTTGCATTCATTAAGGAGAGTCTTACAAGTTACTTTCATGGACTAGAAATTCTATGTTATGGCGGGACTAAGTTCATCAACCTATTGGAGTTATAAGGATGGCCGAGTGGTAAGGGTGCTGGAGTAGCACAGGAGAGGTCGGGTGTTCGAACCTCGACGGAGTTATAAGGTTGGTTTAGGTGTATTTGGAGTTATAAAGTGGTTAAAGAGTAGTGTAGGAGTAGGAGTACGGTAGTTACATTTCCCGTTTTAAAAAAAAAATTATCAACCTATCTACTTATGGGACTAAAATTAGAATCTTGCCACATGGTTCTGTAGGAACCGAGAACACGAATCTGGGTGCAACATCTAAAGTCGTTTATTGCAAAACAAGATGTTACGTATTCTAAAGCAACAAAGGGAATTTAATTACCGAAAACCAAAAATTGAATTGAGTTTTGTGTTTTGTTTCTTTGCTCAGCAACTCAGAAGACACGGGGACATCTTGAAAAGAACTGTGGGTGGATTCCTAGTGGTGCAAGGAAGAGCTGATGACACCATGAACCTTGGAGGCATTAAGGTTATTTACTCCTACACTCCACTCTGGCTCTATTTGCTCTTCCGCTTTCACATGCATTACATTATATCTCTCGTGTCATAGGTAATGAAACTAGAAATGACTCGATATGATGTACTTATGTAAAGAGTTATTATTCATATGCAGACGAGCTCAGTTGAAATTGAGCGTGTGTGCAACAGAGCTGACCCAAGTGTCCTGGAAACTGCTGCTATTAGTGTCACACCACCTAATGGTGGTCCTGAACAGTTGTGCATATTTGTGGTACTCAGGCCCGGAGTCAGGACTGAAACTGATGTGCTAAAGATGAAATTCTCAAAAGCCATCAGGACCAACCTTAATCCATTATTCAAGGTTTGAATTTCAGCCAATTTACGACTCTTGGGTTATTTACCATTTGTATAGAAGAACTTGTCAGATGGTGCAAATGTGCCCAACACTTGGTGTGTCAGGTGGTATAGTTACTCCTAATATTTAAATTGAATTTGCAAATTGCTACTGCTGCACACTTGGGTAGGCTACTGGTGTAGATATAGTCTCTAAAGCAGTTTTTGCCTTTAATACAAGTAACTCCTAAAATCATATTTGCAGATTTTTTAGAACGTCTAAATTGAGAAGAAAGAACAATAATAATCTTATGCTCAGTCTGTTGGTTTAAGATCCTTAAACTTGATTTAGTTCTGAACAATGGAATTGGGATATGTGAGTTGTTTGGTTTTCTTTGTGCAAACAATAGGCGCAATCCAAGTCCCTATAACACTTCTTGAATGTGGAGTAATTCAAATGGCATGGAGTGCTTAGAAACTGTACTCTAAACAATTGGCACCGTTGTTGATAATATGAAGTTAAACTTTGGTTTTACGTTGAGCAGGTAAGCTTTGTGAAGATTGTGCAGGAGTTTCCACGAACAGCATCGAATAAATTACTGCGGAGAGTTTTGAGGAATCAATTGAAGAATGAACTTCAGATACAGAGCAAAATTTAGGTAAACATATTTGAATGTTCTTTTCTTCTCATATCAAATACTAGTCCCTAAAACGATGGACTTAGACGGTGCCGTTCAGATTCTCATGCATTTTATATGTAAATTTGGAAATCAAGTGTAAGGGTGTCTGTTTGTTCTTTGCAGTACTACTTATTCTAAGAAACCTACTGATTTTTGTAATTGAAAAGATGTCAATCAATTTACAATCAGAGTGGGATTGTACTCGATGTGAATTTGGTCCAATTACAATGAGCGTGCAAGTTATGGACGTCACGTGATTACAGTAGTTTTTTTTTAAAGAAAACCATACTGATATTACTAGTAAAAGGATTGCTACAAGCTTATCCTCGTGTAGTGACTAATCGAGGATATGATAAGTTCTTATCATTACAAACATAATCTACTAGCCAAGGGAGACAACAATCCCATACATACAAACTAGAAAACGAGGTCTGATCTGCAACAAAATATATTACATGCTACTCCAATACTACGCTTTTCCGGAGCATCATTATATTGTCGTGCCAAAATAGGGAAAATAGTACTACCGTACTTCTCTGAATATCCAGGTACATGTGCAATCTTGAAACTGAGCCATCAACTGAAGGATATCACTAAGCAGCTGCTGCTGCTTTTCGAAAGCCCGCCCCCTCTTCGTATCCTCTTGTTATGAGCTGGTAGAGGAGGATGCCCCTTCCTGTTATAAAGCAAGCAAACAAATTGTGAATCTGTCTGAATTTGTAACCTAACAATATTCATTTGTCGTGCCAACTGTTGGAGAATTAATATAAATGACTAAATTCCGTTGCTCCCCAACGGTTTAAGCTTTTGGGAGAGTTGGAATTCTATCATGGTATCAGAGCCATCAGACTTACGCCCACCTGGGTTCGAATCTCCCCGGAGACAAACTCCGCCCCATATTAAATTTCCACTCAATTGGCCTCCCCAAAGAGGTTGTAATCGGCCACGAGTGCGGGGGAGTGTTGGAGAATTAATATAAATGACTAAATTCCGTTCCTCCCCAACAGTTTAAGCTTTTGGGAGAGTTGGAATTCTATCACCAACGATTACAATAGTTGGAGAGTTGGAATTCTATCACCAACGATTACAATAGTTGAACGTGTGACAATACTACTGCATATGTCAATATTTTCATGTTTTCAATTTATGAAACAGAGCATATAGTTGAAATCATGGTATATAATGTTGAGAATATGAGAAGTATTTCAGAGATTAAAAGACAGAGCAATCGAATATGAGAAAAAAAATAACTTGTTTTTCCCGTATCTCTTCTTGTAACAACATCAGGATCCACGATAAGTTGTAGATCATCTCCAAGAACAGTAGAAGCAGAGCTAGTTTCCGATTTGACATCTATATCCAACAAACACCGATTCAAACACATGTTTACATAGATATAGATGTAAAACTAGAATAAACGTCGATCTACATCGATCCGGCTATTTTGAATCTTGTAGATGATGAGAACATGAGAATCATTTACGTACATAGATAGATTCATTACCTAGACACTGTCCATCAACGACGACGACGAGAATGATGATGACGGTGAGAAGCTACCGGCGGTGAAATGATGTTGATCAGCAGTGTAATGGATCTGTTCGACATTGATAGTGGTGGAATTGGCTGTTTCTATATCTAGAATTCGTATTCAATGTCACGAGCTTAGGTTTTTTTTTCTTCTATTTTTCGATGTATTAAATACATTATATATACTAGATCCATAAGTATGACCCGGTTTGATGTGTTTTTACCTAGCTTTTAGCATTGGATTGATTTAGATATTTTTGTATGCCTAAAACAGTAAAAAAAACAAAACGTAAATTAATAAATGTGTGGGCCGAGGGAAGGAGTTAAATGGGTCAGGTCCGGCTCGAATCCATGGGTTTAGAGTTGGACTCAAATACCCTAAATTTTATCTGATTTGGCCATTTCAGAAAATTGCACGACAACGAAGTCGACTTCGCGTAGAAGACGTCTCTCTCGCCTCCTCCCTCCACCAGCTCCGCTTCTCCTCCTCCTCTACCGCAGCCCCCAAACCTCAACTGGAAACACTGGATCGATTGATTCACAGTGAATAAAGAAGAAGTCGAATCGAACGGAATCCAATCGTCGCGTTGCAATTTTCTTATATTGTCGTTGGTTTAGATTAGAGATTTTGGACGATGGCTCTTCCTCCTGTACAGTGTCTCTATTTTACAGAGGACTCCATCAGGGAATTGAATGTTCCCAATTCCAATTTCAAGTTCCCTTCCCCAGCACCAGTTTTACGATTTCTCTTCGAACTATGTACCACCGTGGTAATTAGTAATTCCAGTTATTTTTGTTTCTCAACTTAATTTGATGTTCGTATGCTTACTCTTCTACATTACAATGCTTGGTTCCAATTTACCTGCTTATTTCCGTTTCTTAATTAGCTCGGCCGAGGAATTGAAAGCTTCAAATTGCTTCAAATTTAGAAGCCTATTTACTTTGATGTTTGCCTGCTTATTCTTATACATTGCAATGCTTTGTTTCAAATTGACTGCTTGTTTCTAGAATTTCGTGTAGTTGATGTTCAAGTTCTGTTTGGTTGCTAGGTTCGGGGTGACTTGCCCTTTCAGAGATGTAGAGCGGCTTTGGAGGCAGTAGAATTTCTGGATTGTGATCATGAGGGGGATGTAGGATCGTATTTTGCGGATGTGATTGCGCAAATGGCCCAAGATGTGAGATTCTTTTTATGTCTCAAATCACATTTTATTTGCAACTTGCTATTTATTACTCTTCCTTTTTTTATGTCTTGAATGTGAACGCGTAACTGTTAGATTATCTTCTTTTAGTAGATGGAACCTGGAGATAATTTTGAGTTTGGCATGTTAGTTTCCATTGCAGTCATTGTCATAGTCGACCAGTTTAGAAGATTTTTATTAAACCATTCGAGTGTTACAACAGTTTATCATAATTATACCGTTTGAGTTTACCACTTAAGCTTGACATAAAAGCTTATTACTATCCTGAAGCATTTCTATTTAATGGTTGAGCTGGAATCTCCTCACGCACAGATTTTTATACTGCATAACAGAACCTACTCCTGTTAATGTTTCAAGCATCCTGTATTGTTGATTCATTAATTTGGAAAGCTGCTAGGCTGCTAGGTTGCTCTTTCCAAAACTTATGATATTAAATTATCGTTATTGCCGATACCTTCTGAATATGCACTATTATTACAGATTTTAGCCGTATCATTCCATATTACTATTTCTGTAAACATGCACTGTTTATGCTAACTAAAGTTTCATACTGATGGAAACACCGTCAACTTGTAGGGCATGGTTTCTATACTAGTCTGTGTTCAAACTGAGGGTTTATTGTTTTTACAAAACTTGCAGATTAATATGCTCGGTGAAAACTCTCGCCTGGTCAATCTGGTTTGCATCTATTCGTTCCTTGTTTCCCTTTATTGTTCTTTCTAGTGTCTCAGTAACTAAGATTGTTATCCTCCATCTAGTCCAGCTTTACTTATGTTGGTATGGTTTAGTTTTATTGGTGAATAGATTCATGCTTAAACTTGATGACAATGTACTCAGTAACATGTAGCACATGTAGTCCATCTTTACTTGTTGCTTTTTTCTTTTCATTATTAACCCTCTCACAATTCCCAGAAAAGAGAGGTTGAGTTTGAAAATTTAGTCAAGACAAAAATGAATATATGTAGCTTAAAGTTGAATTTGGAGTCTGATTAGGATTTGTATAAACCAGAAACATGCATTCCTTCTTCCTATCTTTGACCACATGATGAAAGGGCATTTGTTAGATAGGCAGATGCCAGAGAATTCCACCCATCAATTGAAGCTAATCAAGCAACCAATTCATAGACATTTCAGAAATAATAGTATATATTGAACAATAGTACTGTTATTAGGCAGGATGAAACTTTGTGAACTTTTTGGTGACCGATGAGTTTCTGTAGAATCTGTATTTTAGTGGTGCTACTGCTCAGCAGTATTATTGTAAGAGTGGCTAGGCCATGGTGTCAGGGTAGACATGCTTTGTTCTGTTTATTTTCTTAGTCATATTTTATCTTTGTTATGTATTCTGTTTCAATTTTTTTCTCTTCTATATACTTTTAATTTTAATATTTTTTTTTTCGCATTGTATAATTTTTTATTCTTTTGATTGTTGGTTTTGGTGTCTTTGGTGATTTTAGGGTGCAAATCTTTTGCACACAATCGATGTATCTGTGATTCTTTGTTGAATAAAATTTATCAGAGTCAAAAAAAAAAGAAGATTAATTGGTATTTTATTTAATTTCACATTTAAATTTTACATTCTCTAATTCGTATATGTAATGATAAAATTAAACTGAAGAATGAATGTAGAAATGAAATGCGAAAAGAAAAGTGGGTTTTAGAGGGTTCAGGAGATGGTTTTAGTGCTGGAGATGGTCTAAACTAGGTTCAACTCAGATTATTGCATTTTCCATGCAACACTCATTGAATTGCATAAGATTAGCTTTCCCATCATTACTTTGTAGTGTCACTTTCATCATATTTTTTTGGCGACATTATAAAGTAGTTGGAGGATAACAACCTATTGTAGTTGAAGTGCATGATTAAAAACTAGTACTAGTATTGTAGTGGTTTATTAGTCGTCAGACACTTCTGAGTGGTGTTTGAGATGCATTCTACAAAATATATCTACCTAAATAATTATATTATGCAGACTGATAATATGATCCCAGAAATTACTGAGCTACATTTTTATTTAAGCCGTGACGTTCCTGTCTAAGTTATGTGAATGGGAAATGATATTTTTTCCTCGTTTTTGCTATGTGAGGAACTCCCCCCCCCCCCCCCCCCCGGTGATTCTGTCGTGTTGTGTTGTTTCTGTGTTACCCAAAATCTTTTTATCATGATTGTTTGTTTGTTTTGAAAGGCAAAATGGCTGGTAGAATCTGCAATGGTCCCGCTGAGGTTCTTTCAGGAGCGATGCGAGGTGCGTTTTGTCTGAAATTTTAGCTTCCCCGACTCTCCCAACTCATTTGGAAAGAACTTAGCTTTGACTAACAAATTGCAGGAAGAGTTTTTGTTCAAGTGTGGACTGATAAAAATAGAAGCAGCAGATCTGAAGGCAAAAGAGGTACCGTTCAGCACCTACATTTGATTCTTGCATTGCTTATACTCTTTTCTCTTTTACATATGTACCCCTTCAGTCTTGAATTTAAAACTTATGTTTCAATTTCAGGTTCGAGTAAACACCCGTCTTCTTTATCAGCAAACGAAGTTTAACTTGCTCCGTGAAGAAAGTGAGGGATATGCCAAACTGGTATTCTTCTTTGATTCCTAGACTTTCTTTTTGGGAGTTTATGGCCGTGTGTGCTAACTGTGTGTGCGATTTGGACTATCTTCTTTTTGCTACTGTTTTGGTATCTAAAAAAACAATGGTTTCTATCGTACTTGGTTCTTTTGCTATATTAATGTCGGTTCTTTTGCTATATTAATGTCGAGAGTAAATCATGACAGATTGACAGGTGTAGTATAGATGTTGAGTTTTTCAAGTACAAATATTTTAAGGGTCTTTTTTTTTTACACCCAAACCTTTGGCTTAAATTACAATTTCCCCCAAACCTTTTATAAAATCTAAACTCCCACCAAACCTTTCAAAAAAGTTGTGATCTACCCCAAAGTTAGTGAACAAACTGAATTAGTGAAAGAAAAAAGTTGGAAAAATAAAAAAAAAAGTATTGGAGACCCATGTCATTAAATAATGAATAAGAAAATCAAATAACTAAAAAACACTTATGATATAAAATTTTGTTTCTAAAAAGGAATAAAATTATAATAATATTATGTAAGATCTTTGGATGTATTAGTGGATGATGTCATAATGCTTTTTTTTCATTTCAAAAGGACTTTTCCTCAACTTTTTTAAAACTAATTTTTGGGTAAATTACAACTTTTTTTTTTTGAAAGGTCTTGTGGGTTCTTTTGATTCTCGTTTGGGACATCTCATTTCATCAATATTCATGTTCTGCTTGTTCTGCCCCCTTGATTGTCTATTACACAATTAGTACTTGTACTGGTGATATCCTGCTAGATGTTCTTGTACTTATCCTTCCCCATAGATGCTAGATTACCCGTCCCCCTCAAGCCAACACAGGCATAATATCAATGGTATGGTTCTTTTTTCTGCTAAATTGATTGAAGAAAACACCACGATAACAGCGATAACGATAATAACATCTTGTTTAATCATATTCCAGTTCAACGTATAATAATGACAAGAGAAATAAAGGCCATACCATTTTCATCGCCACAAGTGTAGGCCATATCTATGAGCAACCTCACCTGTAAGAGCAGGTTCAGTTCAGAAACTATCCTTTTCGCTGATCGTAGGAAAATCAAGATCGAAAGGGAAAATCACCCCTCAAAGTTGGCCTTGCTCAGTTTCAGCTCTAAATTCAACTAGCTAGTCTGCTTGAATGTGTATGTGCATCACAGTTTTATTCCCACTGATAATAATAGGTAGCACCCAGCATCTGAGGCAAAGCAATTTCCTCCATGTCTACCAATTTAGCATAGTCGTGTCACCTGGTCCCCTCGATCCGTCTTTTCCCTGCTGCAAAGCCCTAAACTCCTTTCTGCTGGCTGATCAAGGTCTTTAAAGTATAAACTATGTTAGACCTGTTTCTATCAAGCCTGACAACCCACAATCCCTGTTGCTCCTTTTTATTTATTTATAACCGCGTTGGGGTTTATGGTAGTATAGTAGTCATTGAACTATTGAAGTCGTATGTGCTCGAGCAACGCTTTTAACTTGAGAATTGAATATAGATCCATCTAGTTTTGATATTGAATATTCAGAATTTGTAATTTTGAGGTTTCCTTTAATCTATAGCTTTTCACTATCATACTTACTCGGGAACTAGGTACGTACCTTGAAGTGTAATAAACGTATGTATGCACTAACGTTTGGAAGTTGATGAGTGTTTTATTGTCAATTGTTTTTTAAAATTTCTGATCTGGCCTCACAGCCTTATTGCAAATAATTCTTGGATCAAACTTGGACTCCACTGGATTCTAACCTTTTACCCTCTATATCTTTCCATACATTCTGTCATAACCACTTGTGATATGTGATATGTGATATCTTGTAGATTACACTCCTTTGCCAACTTCCTAAAGCCTCAGTTGAGAATGCATCGGTTGCAATAGTTGGCATCATAAAGGTCGGTACACATTTAATTTATCTCTAAATGTATTTCTCACTTATACCTCTCTCATATTTGAGTGATTTGCAGTCGTTGATTGGTCACTTTGATCTGGATCCGAATCGTGTTTTCGACATTGTGAGTTGGCTACGTATTGTGTTTATGCTCGTTATTTCACTTAATATGCTAGCACTACATCTGTGGGTGAACTCTTAGATCCTTATTGGAGTTCTATGTTGAAGGTATTGGAGTGTTTTGAGCTTCAGCTTGATAACAGTGTTTTCTTGGATTTAGTTCCCATGTTCCCCAAGGTATTCATGCTGCTAATTCTGCATACATTTGATTTTTCTTTTCCTTTCCCCTCCTCTTTCTTGTAATTATATACAAAGTAATAATTTTTCTTACCATCATTTTTGTATTGTACAGTCTCATGCATCACAAATTCTTGGATTCAAATTTCAATACTATCAGCGTATGGAAATTGATTCTCTGGTTCCACCTGGGCTCTATCAGCTTGCAGCATTATTGGTCAAGAAAGACTTCATTGATATTGATTGCATGTAAGTAACCTTGTGGCATCTGCATTAGATATGAAGGGTGGTTGTACTCTATTTTGTTGATAGTCAAAATCAACTGTGTTATATTTTATTGTTTAATATGATTATTCTTGTTGCTTAGATCCATCTCTGATCAGGTTATGTTATGAATCATATTTTTGGAGGATTTGTGAAATATGGTTTGCCACTGCTAAGTTGCAATTGCCAATTGAAGCGTACCTGAGTTTGTAGATTTGAAGTTTTATATGGTTGTGTAGGAAACAATGGGATAATGTTAGACTGCAGTGGCAATCGTAGGCAATAAGATAAATGGACCTTTACTGAAACAGTTAATTTTAGGGGGAGCACTGAACTTGGGGTAGTTTGCGATGGCACCTATTTAGTCGATGTGCTTGACTCGCTGTGTGGCGAGGAACAATCCTATTTGATATGTGGCGAGGAACAATCCTGTTTGATATGTTCCGTTTCTGTATATCTTTGGCAATTTGGTTCATATTCCGAGATTTCTAATTCGCTTTCTTGCATTTCAATGGCGTGTATTTTTTTGACTCAATTGTAATGTGTGTTATTCCATTCAAGAGGCTAAATGCCTCTCTTTTTCTGGAGGTCATGATTATGGCCTCCTTCGAGGTCAAGTAGGTTGATTGGGGACAATGTCTTGCTTTGAAAATCTACATGTAATAACTGGTTGCTTGAGTTATGTGCTCATTGCGTTATTTCTCACCTCATCTACGATTTCTGTTCTAGATATAGTCATTTACTTCCGAAGGATGAGGAGGCACTTGAGCACTATAATGCTTTTTCAACCAAGAGACTTGATGAGGTGGGTTCTTCTTCTTCTTCTTCTTTTTTTTTTCTTTTTCTTTTTTAATATTCATTTTATCTATGTTGCTGTTATGTTGATTTTCTTGTCACCATGGTTGTGTGTGTATATGTTTCCTTTGTGTGATTCATATGTTATTTGTCATTGTTTGCAATATAAACAGCTATTACGTAGAAGGTAAGAAAGCGGAGCTATACTGCGTATCTTTACTATTATGCTAAACAAAAAAATTATGTAGGAACTGTTTTTGCAGTTGTCAAGGGATGCAGTTTAGTCCATCTTTCCTGAGAAAAACTATATAGTAGATATTTAAAATTTGTGTTATTTATCTTGGTTCAGCCTTTCTAGTCCATCTTTTCAGGGAAAAAGCTATATAGAAAATATTTAAAATTTATATTATCTATTTTGGTTCAACCTTTTTCATTAATGTCTCAGTATTGTAGTCTTGAATATAATGATTCCATGTGCTTCTGTATGATTACGCAGGCTAATAAAATTGGAAAAATTAATCTTGCGGCCACCGGAAAGGATCTGATGGATGATGAAAAACAAGGGGATGTAACTGTAGATCTTTTTACTGCTTTGGATATGGAAACATTGGCAGTTACTGAAAGAACTCCTGAGCTTGCTAATAATCAAACTCTAGGGCTACTAATGGGATTCCTAGTGGTCGATGACTGGTAAGCTGGACTTCAAGTTTTTGTTGTAGAGCGTTTTTCTCATTGTTCAGGATGTAACTGCACTATTCACACTCTTGATTTGCTTACTCATGCGATCAAAATTTCATGCGCATGTTTTTCTAACTTTTGCTGGTTTAGAGTCTGATGCTGCTTTGTTTGGGGGTATTCTTGAATCTTGGTGCAATGTTTTCTCTGTTACTTTATTAGCATTGTGGTATTAAACTTATACTGTCAAAATAGCACATAAGGTCTCTGGTCTGTAAATGGCATAAATGTTTTACATCTAGTTTTCCTGCTTTTGGAATTGCATGTTTTCGTTAATCGCCTCACCTGATGTGCCAAGTTATCTGTTTGTGGTTCTTATCTTATTTTCCACTCTTTTTCCTGCGACTGATTAAGTTTGGCATAATGGATTGCTTATAATATGGGGATTGTTGCCATGCTATCATGTTTTGCTTTCCATTTCGACCTTATATCTGTTAAGTTTGCTCTTTCTTAAGAACATTTCTTGCCATTTGGAACGTGAAGCTTTATGGAATTTGTTCTCTGAATTCACGTATTGCTTTTGATATCTCAGGTTTCATGCCCACCAGCTGTTGGAGCGCCTTTCACCCATTAATCCAGTAGAGCATATTCAAATTTGTAGTGGATTGTTTAGGTACTTGGAATAAGTCGCAATGTTTTTAAAAGTAAATGGCTGATAACTTGGGAGGTATATTAACAAGAAGTAATTTACATGATATAAATAAACCCCTTTTTTTGTTGTTGTTTTTCCAGGCTCATTGAGAAATCGATCTTTCCAGCTTATAAAGTTATATCTGAATCTCAAAGCCCAAATGCTGGTGGATCTCCAGGTTCTAAGTCCAATTTGGTGACAGCGAATTCGTCACGCCTGTTTGTCGATCTGCCTAAAGAGCTATTTGAAATGCTTGTCTCAGTTGGACCTTATCTCTATCGTGACACATTGCTGTTGCAGAAGGTTCGGGAACCTTGTGAAATGTAACTTTACGAGCTACTGTGGTTTTTGTAAAATGACCGTTTCCTTTGTTTCACTTGCCTGGTGTGCAGATAGCCAGAGTGTTAAGAGCTTATTGTCTTTGTGCCTTCGACCTTTCACGTGATGGTGATGCAGCTTTTATCCCTGATTCATTAACAATTGGACATAAAAATCCTCGCCTCCACCTGAAAGAGGCTAAATTAAGAATCGAGGAAGCACTCGGAACCTGCCTTCTCCCTTCTTTGCAATTGATACCTGCAAATCCTGCGGTGGGACAAGAGATATGGAAGCTGATGAGTCTCCTGCCGTATGAGGTTGTTTATGATTACATATTCTGTATCATTTCGCCCCAGATGTAATGTCTACTAAATATTTGTTTTATGGCTTTCCATTAGGTGCGTTACCGTCTATATGGGGAATGGGAAAAGGATGACGAACGCTTTCCTATGATTATGGCGGCCAGGCAAACGGCAAGGGTAAGTTTTTGCTATATGTAATTTTCAGTTACTTCATATATTCATGGTATGCCTAAGTTTATTGGTCTTTGCAGTTGGATACTAGGAGAATCTTAAAACGTCTTGCCAAGGAAAATCTGAAGCAGCTGGGGAGAATGGTTGCAAAATTGGCCCATGCGAATCCAATGACAGTTCTTCGGACTATTGTTCACCAGGTCATACATCTATACACCAGATTGGTTCTGTTGACGCTGATTCTGATCCTTAGCTTAAAGATGTAATTGGATTCTTTAACTTGCAGATAGAGGCTTACAGGGATATGATTACTCCAGTTGTTGATGCATTTAAGTATCTGACTCAGGTTTTTTCTTCAAACTTTTGTTCTACTATTTCAGCACTTCCATTTGTCACACAAAAGTCTAGTGTTGAAGTAAAATTGCTGCCTAGCAGATCTAGCATCCCTTAAATTAGCAGTAGATTACATTCGAGTGGAGCGATAGTTGGAATGGAGTTTCACTTCTTAGAGCTATGTTTCTGTTGCTGTTCTTTATAGCTACCAACTTGGGTGTGGTGTGCTGTGTTTTAGAGGAAAATAATAGTGTTTGCTGGAATGTTATCTTTGCAAAAAAACTTGCGGCATTATGAGTTGGGGGAGTTCAACTTCTTGACTTCTCTGTATGAGCAAAAAATATCATAGTTGGAGAGACTGATAGATCGCTTGAGCATGTAGGTGTGTTCATTTGTTTTTAATTCCATCATCATCATAAAACTAGGAGCCAGTACTTAAATATGCAAGCTGAGTCTCTGATAAACTAAATAGGTACCATAACCAATAATGCAGGCGTTTGGGAACAGACTTTAGGGGCAAGTCTTTAAGGATTCTGCTTTAAGCTCTTTAATGCTCTTACTGAAGCATTTATGGTAGATATTTCTTTGATTTGATTATTCATCTATATGTGTTCTGGGCCTAAATGCACATGTTTTACAGCTTGAGTATGATATCTTGGAGTATGTTGTGGTCGAACGATTGGCTCAAGGTGGACGTGAGAAGCTCAAAGATGATGGGCTCAATTTGTCGGACTGGCTCCAATCTCTGGCATCCTTTTGGGGTCACTTGTACGCATCTTTTCAACATTGTATTTCTTTCCTTTCCTTATAAATTTTTCATCGTGGCATATTACGTCCTTACTGAGCATGCAATGTCTTCTATCTGATGTTATTATCCGAATTTAGCTCTAGATGGTTACTTTAAAAAAGAATTCGAGCTTTAAAGATGTTAATAAACAGTTTTGTTTGATCTGTGTGAAAGGTGCTGAACACAACCTATTGTGATGTTGTGTTCCCATTTTAACCTTTTCCATTTATATTGATCATATACTGGGTTTGGTTTTCCATTCTGTTTTCTAGTGGAAGTTACTTTTGATATGAAAAACATGGTTATCGAAATTCCTGAAGAGTTTACTCCTATTGTTATCAATCCTTTTTTTAAGGAACATAGCTTTCCAAGGGGTGGTTTTCCCAATTTGCGGCTGCAGATTACTTCTGAAGTAGCTGGTTATTATTGCTGGAGGTAGTATATCTGGCAGATCTAGTAGACTGTAGAAGGATTGATTTCTTTTGACTCCTCACTGCTCTGTTGGGGGTGGACTTCTGCCAATGTAGAAAATACAGGCAGGAAGCGGATTGGAGGGAGTAAGTTGTCTAGTCATCAGGAGGATGATACTGTTAATACATTTGACACACTGGACTCCTCAATTCCTTTCAAGCATCTTCTGACCTACGTTGTTAGTCCCCAAGCCCTAGGAATATGATCAAGAGTTAACTTCTTTGTGTGGTCTTCAAGATTTTTGATGTTGATTGATTGTTCAGTTTAGCTTTCGGACACTGGGGAAGACATCGGATATTTGTTGAAATTGTGAATCCTTGTGATGGTTGAGGTTAAGTATCCAGTTGTTGTGAACGGGAGGTTACGTAAAATTCTTTCAACCAATTCATTTTCCTTCTTCAATTACAACTCCCTGGATCCGTCGTCCTGATGAGGTGCGGAACATTGACATCTATTGGATTGTTGGCAACTTCTGCTCGTACTGGCTCATGGATGCTTGTATGCAAGTCTATGTATGCTTAGGCTCGGAGCTTCTTGATAGGTGGACCTCCAGATACGTTTAGATCCTAGAACAAAAAATGGTTACTTCCTGCAGTGGTTTAAGTGTCTGTTTTTTGTTCGAGAAATATTTCTTAAAATATAAGATCATCATCTAAGACCAATGGGAAGAAGTGAAGTACTTGTTCCAATTGTTTGTTGGAGCCTTGTAGAGTAATGAGGAAGAACTCTTGCACTGAGATGCATTAATATCAAGGGACCGTCTCTGTTTTTCAGCTTCATAATGGAAACTCCTGAACCTTGTCGCCATTTCAATTATAAGTGGAGAGCACACCCTATGTATATGATTTCTCTAAAAATCTTGGTTGAAATCACCTGATAGCATTAGAACTGTGTGTTACTTTAAGTTGTCTGGATTACTTTGTCAAATCTAAATCGGGAGTTGTGCATCGGCATTATTGTTGTAAGTAGCACGGGTTGTGGTTTTTCTGAATGCATACCAATGAATTGGGAATAACCCTTATCCATCTTTTCGAGTGTCACAAATGTTGGAATTTTCTGGGGAGGATCAACACAGTTTATCTTTATGGGGTTTTGCTATGGAATGCAGACAGAGAACTTGTTTCTTCAGCCTCTGGGGTTATTACTATGGAATGCAGAGAACTTGTTTCTTCAGCCTCATCCACCAATACTTTCAAGTTTGCTATATCACAAATGTAGGCTATTTGAGATACATTTAATGAAACAATGTATTCTTGTCACGCTTATAACATGTAAAATTTCCACATATTCTAAAATTTTAATTGTAAAATACAAGGTGACAAGATATCCCGCCTTCTAGGCTTGATGTTTCATTTTGTCTTTGAATTTTTGGTTTCCATCTATATGATATGAAACTCTGCGTGATTTGTGGATTTTCTCCTTGTCCATTTTGAACTGTGCCATCTTGGGTATTGGTTTCTTTTACCTGTCTAGATCTTAAGTTTTTCTTGCACAAACTCAGATTTATATTTGGCAAATTTTATATGATTACACTGAAAAATAATGGTTTCCAAGTATTGGGCTTACGTAAGTGTAGAATGTGTTCTAGATGACAAAGAATTGTTTCTGTCATTACTCCATCTTATCAATAGTATTTGGCATTGCTTTGTTGCTGTTGGGGGGTTGAGGGAAGGGGATGCATGGTATTTGAATTGATTGCCAGTAAATCTAACACATCTGTAGTCACTTTTTATGACTATATATTTTGTGTAGTTTTTTGTAATGTGTGGAGACGGTCATTAAATATCCAGTGAAAAGCAAAAAAAAAAAGAAAAAACAGCATGAATTGTGGTTTCCATTTAAGATTTTAGAATTTTCAGTTATTTGGATTTGATATCATGGACATGTTATTCGGTTAATGTATATTTCTGTCCCTAGGTGCAAGAAGTATCCTTCAATGGAACTCAGGGGTCTATTCCAGTATCTTGTAAATCAGTTGAAGAAAGGAAATGGAATTGAGCTTGTTCTGCTGCAGGTTGAGTCCCTAGCTATTTGTTTTCTTGGTTCTTTTTGTTACTTAACAATCATTCTCATCATTATTATGGATGTGCTGCAGGAACTAATACAACAGATGGCTAATGTCCAATACACTGAAAATATGACCGAGGAACAATTGGAAGCGATGGCAGGAAGTGACACCCTCCGTTACCAGGCTACTTCATTTGGAGTTACCAGGAACAACAAGGTATCCAGCTCATAAATACAAAATTCCTCTCTCTCTACTTGCTCTCTGTTTCCCCTGCAGTTTATTCTCTCTCTCCAATTTTTTCTTGTCCAATATCATAGGCTTGTTAATTATCTAGACAGATTACTGCTTCACTTTATTAAAATGTCCCTATGAGCTTATTTTATATTCACTTTTCCCCTCTATTGTGTGTAGGTTATAAGTATTGCGGGTATATTAGGAAATTTAGTATTATATAATTAACTGACTTCACATCTCTTAACCATGTGCCATAACCGTTGGTACGTATGTTTGTGCTGATGGAAGGAGTAAAAATAAACTAGGAAAGAGAACCAATATGAATTCCTAAGGGAGAAATGTTACCTAACGCAATATATTTTCGTGTGATGCTGTTGGCAAGTCGATAAGTCAAAGAAAGAGGGGAGATAGTTTGCTGACTACTAGTGTGCTTTCTGATATTAATTTGATGGTTGAAGGGAAAAACCTTGTTAAATTCTGTAACTATTGGGATTTTTGGTTGTTGCACACAAACTGAATGGATTGAAATAATATTTTGTTTCTGGTTGCGTTTTGGGGTTGTGTGCTGAACGCCTATTAGAGAATCTGGTTATGGGTTGGGTAAAGTTTTAACCACGCATTGCCAAATCTCACTGGATGCTTTTGCCTAGTTGGCTGTTGTATCTTTCTTGTTACATTAAACTCGGTGGCTTTTGTTTTGTTTGTTTGTTTGCTTTGCTTATTATTGTTGTTGTTGTTGTTATTATTATTGTTGTTGTTGTTGTTGTTGTTGTTGTTGTTGTTGTTGTTGTTTTTATTATTATTATTATTATTATTATTATTATTATTATTATTATTATTATTATTATTATTATTTATTTTTTAAATTATAAGTGGAATTAAATAAACCAAAAAACAACGAATGTTTACACAAAATTAGTGGGCAGCCGAGAAACAAGTTGTGCTCCGACTCTCTTAGCAATAGCAAAACTAATCCTAGGAAAAATATAATGAGCAGCATGCGCTCCAGCATTCCGAGCCAAAGCGAAACCCCCGACTCTAACAAGCAAAACAACAGCATCAGCATCCAACTCCCCAAGTGTCGAGAAAGAGAAAGGAAGGAATCCATATCCCTTAGCTGCGCACAAGTCCCGAGTTGTTGTTATTATTATTATTATTATTATTATTATTATTATTATTAGAACCTTAGGAATTGTATTCTAGACTCCCCTAGTTTGATTGACTTCGGTAGCTGCATGTGGTTCCTTTTCTTGATTTAATGTCTTTTCCTTTGTAACTTGCACCGAGTATATTATACTCATCCGTGGTATTATCTCTTTGCTTAAGAACATTTGGAATTATTACTATGAAAGATGTTGTGTTTAAATTAAGGGGTAGATTAAGTTTTCCCAATTGCAAGATGGGGGGTTGACATGATTAGAAAGGGCATGTGGTTGAGGTTCAGTGTGTGCATGTTTGTTTGTTTCTTTGAACTTTTTACCTATTTATTTTGCAGGCATTGGTAAAGTCCACCAACAGACTCAGAGATTCTTTGCTCCCAAAGGAAGATCCGAAATTGGCAGTTCCACTTTTATTACTCATTGCACAACATCGTTCTGCGTGAGTTTCCCTGTTGTCCATCGCAATTTCTTTTGTATATGAAGCATGGCTTTTGTTTGCATATGTCGTGAGGGTTGATGTTTAAAAGATGTCGAACTTTAACTTTTATATCAGATTTCTTATCTGCTGTTGAGCTGAAGGCGATTCGTCATTTGGGCTTGGCTTGCAAAGTGAAGTACTTAATGTGACTCTTGAGAAATTTTACTGATATGTACATTTTTTTTTTATCTAGGGTTGTCACACAAGCAAATGTTCCTTATATCAAAATGGTCAGCGAACAGTTTGACAGATGCCATGGGATCCTTCTTCAGTATGTGGAATTTCTATGTAGTGCGGTGGCGAGTACATCATCATATGCTTTGCTAATTCCCTCTCTTGATGAGCTTGTACATCAATATTATCTTGATCCTGAGGTTCCTTGATTCCCTTGTTCAGCACTTTATCTACATAATTAATTCTTTTCTTTGTCTCTTTTTTTTTTTTTTTATAAATTCTTTCTGAGATGCTTAAAAAAATCAACAAGTTGTATAGAACATGAACGATAAAATAATTGAAGCATATCTTTCTGTGTAGGTGGCTTTCCTAATTTATCGACCAGTGATGAGACTCTTCCAGTGTCAAAAATCCTCTGGTTCCTTCTGGCCTTTAGATTGTAATGACACGGTGAAACTGGCAACTGCTGAAGAGTCCCAGGCGTCTACAGCATCGAATACATTAGTTCTCGACCTTGGGAATTCTCGTCCCCCTGTTTCGTAAGTTGCTTAATGTGCATGTATATTGCATCTGACGTGATACAAACTCTATGATGATCTGATCTTTAAAATTCCTGCAGATGGTCTAATTTCATGGATTCTATCAGGAGAATGTTGCCTTCGAAAGCCTGGAATAGCCTATCTCCTGATTTATATGCGACCTTCTGGGGTCTTACTTTATATGATATCTATGTCCCCAGAAGTCGTTACGAGTCTGAAATTGCAAAACAGCACTCTTCTATTAAAGCTCTTGAAGAACTTTCAGATAATTCGAGTTCTGCAATTGCTAAACGTAAGAAAGATAAAGAAAGAATTCAAGATTCTCTAGATCGACTGTCTATGGAACTGCAGAAACATGAAGAACATGTTGATTCTGTGCACAGACGACTTGCCCGTGAGAAGGATACATGGTTGAGTTCATGCCCAGATACTATGAAAATCAATATGGAATTTCTGCAGCGTTGCATATTCCCACGCTGTACTTTTAGTATGCCAGATGCTGTGTATTGCGCCATATTTGTGAATACTCTCCATTCCCTGGGAACTCCATTCTTCAACACTGTGAATCATATAGATGTTCTGATATGTAAAACATTACAACCAATGATATGCTGCTGCACTGAGTATGAAGTGGGGCGACTAGGGAGGTTCCTATTTGAGACACTGAAAACTGCTTATTATTGGAAGGTGAATATTCTAACTTTTATCTTCTGTTCTCGTCTTATTAATCTTGTACATTATGTCATCCAATCATATGTGAAGTGAATAGGTTACGTATTTAACAGCTTCCTTTACAGAGCGATGTATCTATATATGAGAGAGAATGTGGAAACATGCCTGGCTTTGCACTGTATTATAGATATCCCAACAGCGAGCGTGTACCGTATCCTCAATTTGTTAAGGTAAGTTGACGAAAAATTTGCATGTTGGCTCAATCTAGAGCTGGAAACTCTTTTATTCTGCTTGCTGTGTTGTTAGCTTTTTCCCCTAGATCTAAGCAAACCATTTTCAACTTTGTGCTACATGCGCTTCAATCTTGCCTATTCTAGACATTCCATCATAAATCGTCTTACCTTAGAACTCCCCTTCTTTCCTGTGTATGACAATAGGTTTAGTGATTGTTTTTTGGGCCCAGCCACACTTGATCTGCATTTCCTGAAAACCTCAAATTTGTGGACAACTCTTAGCTTCTCATTTTACATACCTCTCTATTTTCTGGTATGCTCATCTTTTAGTTTATTGTGGATCACTTCTAAATAATGATAACTTGTGTTAGACCATTAGGGTGTTGGGGCATATTCTACCCGTGTACGTTTGTCATTTTCATTGAAACTATTAAATTATTTTAACAAAAGCCAGGCTGTGTTGTTGCCAATTCAATGTAATTCCTGGAATAAGTTATTGTTTTCTTAAATGTTTGTTTTCTTAAATGTTTGAAGTATTGTTTGATACATTGCATAAGCACTTTCTGGAACTGAATTATTGTTATTATTATTTTCTTCTTTGTGGTTTATTCCTCGGCATTCATATGTGCGTAATGAAAGTGTTTTTGTTTCATGAAGTCTCGATAATCATCGTGTTGCATAACTAGTTACCATAATTTGTTGTATTCTCATTCAATAAAAGGGTTGTTCTTTGAAGGTACTGTGAACATATTCTCTCTCAACATTACAGATGTATAAATAGAGAAGCACTTTAGTCGAGCAAATCCTACAAGAATATCTACTAATTATGTTTACATCATATTTATGTCTAACATCATGCTAATTCGCACTTTATGACTTATATGACATCCAAATCTCATGTTCCAACAGGTGCACTGGAAATGGAGCCAAAGGATCACTAAGCTATTGATTCAGTGTTTGGAATCTAGTGAATATATGGAGATCCGAAATGCTCTTATTATGCTAACTAAGATCTCCGGTGTTTTTCCTGTTACTCGAAAGACTGGCATCAACCTTGAAAAACGGGTAAAGTGTGATTAATTTATGAGTTGGCTTCTTACCCAAGTTTGCTTTAAATATCAGATTATTTACTTTCTTTTCAAACAGGTTGCTAAAATTAAGAATGATGAAAGGGAGGATCTGAAAGTCTTGGCGACTGGTGTTGGTGCTGCTTTAGCTTCACGAAAGGTAGATGATGACATAATTATCCAATTTTTATGTTTGGCCTCAAAGTAAACTTGAGTGATAATGTCGCACAGATGCGCATTGAATTTCTGTGTAAGCATAATGATACACAGCCACAGCTCACAGTTTTGGTAGGTTCTGACAGGAAAATCTCTAAGACTAAGGTTTCCAACAGGTTGCGTTGTGATTCTTTTTGTGTTGATTATTATTGTAATGTACCCAAGACTAATGTATCCAAGAGTCAAGACTCTTAAGACTGTAACATATCCAACATGTCCTTGATTAGCTTGTTCCACAGTTTTGCGTGTTATATTACTTATTAGGTCCATGTACAATAAATTTAATTCAAACCTAATACTGTAAAGTGTATAAAACATACTTCATTGTCCTATAGAGAGCTTCAAATACGGGGCCCACTGGATCTTTCTAGGCTGCATGCTTTTAGAACCAGAGGAACCAATATTTTCCCCTATTTTTCTCTTCTAATGAAAACTGAAATTAAAATTCTTCTCCATTTGCTTTCTTGTAACTTGTTTCCTTTTCTTTCCCTATGATTTTTTTTTTCTTTCATGTTTTTGTTTCCTGCTCCTTCTCTCTAGTTTTTCTTGTTGATAATTTCTTTGTTCCCCCTTTTATCCTTCATGGTTGTGTGTTTTTTTAATAATTATGACTAGATACGTAGTCTGTTGCGTAAATGCAAATATGTGTTCAATATTAATGGATGGTTTTGCTAATATAAGTTTTGTGTTGTTAAACACAGCCTTCATGGGTTACAGATGAGGAATTTGGCATGGGTGTTCTTGAGATAAAACCACCTGCTAAGAATTCACAAAAAGGAGCTGGTCCTGGTGCTCAAGCTGACGATGGGGGTAGAACTGTTCCTGTAGGAAGCTTGCATCCTGATGCTGCAAATTCTAGCAGAGACTTGAGAAAATCTGATAGTAAGCTGTAGATACCTAATATAATTTAAATGAGAGCCTTGCCTTAAAAAAATATTGTCACTAAAGAAGTTTGATGGATTTTGTGTATTACTTGGTATTGATTCTGGGACATGGCAATCAGGTGATAATCTTAAACAAGTTGACGATTTGGCAAATAAGCAGCTGGAAGAAAACTCGAAGATTACCAGCAAGACAGCTGTGGAACTTGAGGTAGGCAATAAACAACTTTGAAATTTCAGCTTTCTCCTGATTTCTTCTGGTTATAATTGTTAATAGGGAGCCAAACACAAATCAACAGTTATAAGCCATCACAATGCTATGTCTTGATAGTGCCTCAGTAGTGGCCTCTATTTTAAAATGGAACGCTACCAAGCATGTTCTTAGACCAGTTTATGTCCAAATAAAAGTCTGAATTCATTATGTTTATCACCTAAATCCTCGATTCTTCTTTACTACCAACCCTAAGCAACTAAGCAAACCACTGGATACGAATCGTAGAATGGTACAAGTAAAAAGGAATTTTGAGATTAAAAGATGAATGATAGAAATACAAAATCTGATTACTTTGCTATAACCTTTATTAAACAACTTTTAGTACTAACTTGTAGCTGTGTAAGCCGTCCAAACAATGAGACCTAAATCGTATGCATTGAGTTCCATCCCTATGTTTTGTTAACATGATCCGTGGATATATCAATTTGGCATATCATTATAATTCATGGGGATAGGGTCTTTATAATAGTAATATGTCATTTATGCAAATTGATTGGATGAGGAGTTCATACAGCAGGAGAAAATTGGATGCAATGAAGTAGACTTTTGTGGCAGATATCTAGGTAGAAAAAGTAGTTCATAGTTCATATTGCTAAGTGTTCTATGATGCTGTCGACCAAAACACAAACGAGGCCCAATATCCAATGAAAAGGGAGTGGAACTTCCTTGTTAGAATGGAATCATTCAGACAACATTACCAAGTTCTCTAATCTAGGGAAAAGTAGAAATCATTACTATCCTAAATAGTTAATGACCCTAATATATTCACAAAAAAATTCTGCGTAAGGATTAAATTCTACAGCAGCAGTCACGAACCTCAACAATTCTGCCCTCTTAAAATGACCCTTCTGTTCAAAAGTAAACAGTTTGTAATATCTTATGCAAATTGGTTTTACTACCTGGTTTGACGAGTATACACCATCTATATTACTATATCATACATAAATTTGTTAGATGAAACAAACCATTCTTGAGCCCAGTAGTCATGGTCTGGCATAATCTATGTTCCTTTCATTCCGAATCGAATGCTTTCTGAATGCTAATCTCTACTCTGTTCATGTTATAAGTGACACTTTTTCGTGTCATTATTTTCAGGCATTGCATGTAAATCCCATCTTTAGTTTTCAGAAAGTTGGATGATATTTGATATAAGATGGCCATTTCAAGAAATTGGAAACATCAGCAGCATTCGAATTTTTAGCTAGCACAATATGCGAAAATACATACGTACATGCATAATTCGCTGTTAAATTTGTCATATGACTAAAATTGGAGGCCGTGGAATGTGGTTCTTTAGCATGAAATCCTTGGGCTTGTCAAGACCGACCCGGTCAATGACCTGTCTACTAGGAGACATTCGGTAAAATAGGAACAAAGTGTTGTCTGCTACTATGCATATTTTAACCCTTTTTATACTTTACTTCACAGAGGTGGCTTTGTTCTTGGTTGTCTTCTCTGAAATGGAGTTCCTATGTTGGAATATCATTTTAGTGTGTTTATTCTGCTTTATGTTCATTCATTATGCTTATATCACATGCAGGCAAGAGTGGCAGGGAAAAGGGCAGGAACTGCAGGATCTCTTGGAAAACAGGCAAAGAAGGACCTCGCTAAAGATAATGGTAGGTACATTAGAAAACACCATTGGCAAATCTTGACGTTCTTCTGGTGATTGATGTCTTGTTACATATCCATTTGATCCACTTATTTTGTTCAATGATATTTCTGCTGTGATTTCAGGTAATGTTAGTATCTCTGCAGTGCCAGCCAAAGGAACTAATGCAGTCACTAGAGCTTCAGATCACAACACTGAATCAAAAGCAGAGATTGTTAATCCAAAGTCATCTGATTTAAAAGTTAATATCGGAAAGGATGATGTCACCGATTCCTCTTCTGAGATGCTTAAACACACAGCATCTAAATCTATTCATTCTCCCAGGCATGATAGTTCGGTTGCAGTTTCCAGGTCTAGCGACAAAGCACATAAGAGAGCTAGTCCAGCTGAAGAACATGATAGATTAAATAAACGCAGGAAAGGGGAAACTGATCCAAGAGACTTAGATGGTGGTGAGGTTAGGTTTTGTGAAAAAGAGAGGTCAAATGAAGCTCGTGCGATTGATAAATTGCATCAGATTGACAAAACCAGCTCTGATGAACAGGGAAGGGTCACAGATAAACCTGTGGATAGATCTAAAGATAAGAGCAGTGAAAAATATGACAGGGATCATAGGGAAAGAGTGGAGCGATATGATAAGTCACGGGGGGATGATATTTCATCTGAAAAATTAAGGGAAAGGTCACTGGAAAGACATGGAAGAGAGCGTTCTGTTGAAAGAGTCCAAGGTTCAGATAGGACTATTGATAGGTTGGTTAAGGATGACAGGAACAAAGATGAACGAAGCAAATTACGCCATGCTGAGGCTTCTACGGATAAATTACAGTCGGATGATAGATTTCATGCGCAAGGCTTACCCCCACCGCCGCCTCTGCCACCGTATGTCACTCCCCAATCGCTAAATGGTAGTAGGAGGGATGAAGATGCTGATAGGAGACTCAGTAATGCCAGACACACACAAAAGCTGTCTCCAATACATGAAGAAAGAGAACGCAGAAGGTCTGAAGAGAATACTTCAGCATCGCAAGACGATATGAAACGTAGAAGGGAAGATGAGCTTAGAGATCGGAAGCGTGATGAGCGTGATGCACTAATTAAGGTACCTCATTCAATGTGGTTGACTTTTCTGAAATTGCTTGAATATTTTATTTTCTTGGTACATTGGAATCTTGCTTTATGTTTACAATGAACCGCAGCTCAGTTGGTAATACGCTTCTCCTTCTAGTCACAATAGGGATGACTAAGAAACATTATCGATCTTCTATTGCATTGTTTGTAACTCAAAACAGCTTAGTTTTCTATTGCATTGTTTGTAACTCAAAGCAGCTTATTTGTGCATGCCAAGGCTTTGATGTTTTTGAATGAATACATGTGTCCCCTTGAATGCTGGAGATTGTCTTTCTAATATTTGTGCTTTATTTATCCTGGGTTACTCTATTTATAAATTGGTGTTTGGTTTCTGATCTTTGTATTTTTTAAAATAGTGAAAGCATGGATTGGCAATGTCTAATGTCTAGGTTAAGACTTCCTCACTGATTATGTTCATACATACTGTGATATTAATGCAGGTAGATGAGAGGGAGAGAGATAGGGATAAGGCAAGCATCAATAAGGAGGATGTTGATTCAAATGCTTCTAAGAGGCGGAAGCTTAAGAGGGATCAGGTGGCAACGGAACTTGGGGAGTATTTACCAGCTGCACCTTCCCCACCTCCTCTTTCAATTAATCTTTCCCAGTCACATGATGGAAGGGACAGGGGAGATCGGAAGGGGGTTTCTGCCATCCAAAGGGCAGGTTACATAGAGGAGCCCGGTCTCAGGGTCCATGCCAAAGAAGTACCTAGCAAGTCAACTCGTCGTGATGTAGATCTGTATCCTTTACAAAATTACTATTTACATACCCTTGCCTTTTCTTTTTCCTATATTTTGCTGTCTTGCTGTTCTTTTTTGAAATTTTATGTGAATCAACTTTCTAGTATATTTCCCTTTTGGAGTTTGCTATTGATGGCGGGATCAGATGCCAATATGCTGGTGATTTAGTAAATTCAGAAACTTTAGGCTTTATTTCCAAGTGTCCCGTGTGTATTATGTGGTTTTTTGAGACTAGTGAGATGATTATAATACCTGAGCCTGCTGATTGTAGAATTATCAAATTCCTTAACTACAGTTTTTTAGATTGTACGACAGAGAGTGGGACGATGAGAAGAGGCAGAGGGCTGAACCAAAGAGGCGGCACCGGAAATAGAGGGCGGATCTGTATCATCCGAAACTGCTGGATACTAACAATAACCTGCTTGACTGATACTTTTTCACAAGGTCTTTATTATGGCTGGTGGATGAAGACTTGATTAGTTAACTGTGATTTGCGAGATAATTTTTGTTTATAAACAGAGTACTTTTGTCTTCCTAAGTGCGCAAATTTTGCAATGTGCTGCGTTTTTATTTTGTGCTTTGAGCGATCGTTTTGCTTAAGCTAAGGTCAGCAATGCAAGTGCGTGCATAGAAGGCCGGTCGAGCCACCAGGAAGGTGTGAATATCTATAGTATTTTCTCACTTTTCTTTATATAATCCAAATGAAAGCTTCTCAACTCTATTTTAGAAGGAAAATGATAAATGTTGGAATATTGATTTACTAATCGCTGGACATTATTTGTAAATTACAAAAATTCCTTATAATTTTATACTAATATATAAGATTACCCCTAAACTTTTAGAGTCAACATGAACACTTAATTAACTCAATAATCTGATTTAATTTCTCTTTATGTTTTTTTTATTTCATTCATCTGAAGTTAGAAAACACTTAAACAATGTATGTCCGACACTAATTGAGGTAGTTTTGTATTTTTTTCTAATGTGAGCAACATGACAATGTGTTATAAATATAAAGTGTAAGAGTAATTTGTAGTCAAAGTCGAAACTATTGACCAGAAAAGTCAAAATGGATAAAGTTTTCTGGGACGGAGTTAGTACTAATATTACTTGGGATAAAAAGATCGTTACCCGTTGCTAAATGAGTAAAGTACAAAAAATCCACCCAAGTTATTAAAAAATGGCATAAAACCCCCCAAGTTATCACATTTGCACAAAATTCCTTGAGTTTCACAAAAATGTTGCATAATACTCCCTAACGTAAAAAATAACAGGCAGTGCACCTTACTCTCCCTTAGTGCGACTATGCGTCGGTTTTTAGGGGATTTTGTGCAACTTTATGATAACTAAGGGGGTTCTATGCAACTTATATGGTGTTTTTTTATAATTTTTTAATTTAAATGAATAGATTTAATATTAACTTTCTATTAAATTATGAATTGATATAACTAATTAAACACTAAATAACAATTAATTGTATAAAAAACATCTATATGTATATACACCATATATTTAGAAGTAGTTATTAATATAAAAATTAGTTTCTCCTTAGTACTTATCACGTATTTTCTAATCAAGTATTTAATTCAAAATTATATAAAGATGAGAAAAAACATTACCTACAAGTAATATATATACCGAAATAGCAATTACAAACAAATTAATAAGATTTCACTTTATTCATCCCATCAATATTTGAAATTAATCTAATAAATTTATTTTATCAACTATTAACATTTGATTACACTTCATCACGCGGGTATCCACGTGTGAATATACTAGTACTATAATAAAACAATTAATTCAATCCTTATGGAGACGGTATACACTTAAAAAAAAAAAAAAAAAAAGGAAACAAAGAAAGATGGATCAACATCACAATCTTAACTTAGAATATTAATGTTTTTGCTTAAAAATTAAAAGTAAAAATTGTACTATAAGTATGTGCTAAATAAAAAATTACATTCTGATCAGATATATATTTAAAAAGCATCTTATTTATGTTTATGTTAAAAAATACCTTCTCCCACAAGTTTTCCATTAATAATATGAAAACAATTGAGTTAACAAATAATTTTCTTAATTAATGAATATGATATTTTTACTAAAAAATACTAAACGTTGCATAAAACCCCCTCAATTATTATAAAGTTGTATGAAATTCCCTAAAACTAACTCCATGCGAGTGAAGGGATTTTTTGCAAACTTTTCATATAACTCGGGGGGTTTGGTGCAATTTTGATAACTGAGGGGGTTTTATACTAGTTCGAAATAACTCGAGGGGATTTTATGCACATTAGCAGTTGCTGCCTTTCCAGAATGATATTCCATTTAAATTTGAACAGTGTAATTTCAGAGAAACAACAAAAAATTTGATGTGAAATTTTAAATAACACTACCCTTTAAATAATAAATTTAAAGTACAGAAGAAATACCTCATAATCACCATAACCATAAGTCGACCATTTTTTATGAGAATTTTTTTTGACTTAACCATGAAGGTGCCCATTCTTTTTTTAGGAGGTAAAGTAGAAGTAATTAATTAATTTAACTTGCAATTGCTTGGGGTGATTAGTATGAGTTTCATAAGTTTGGAATTTATTTGAAATATTCGTAAATAAGAGCATATTTGTATATTACAAATAAATGTCCGACGTTTAGTAAAATGACTGCGACATTTAACAACCCTTTTTAGAAAGTGAACCCCACTCCATTAACAAATACGCTTATAATACATTCATACATATTTATAATTTTTTTTTAACATATATCCTCTTTCTAAAACCCAGATTGGGCTGGGCGGTCGAACTGGTTTTATTATTTGCCTTTAAAAAAAATACAGTAGAAGAAGAACAGGGAGAAAAGAGTGAAATGAGATTCTCTTGATACTACATGAGCATAGCCCGTCATGGAGTCATGGCTCAATTATTATTTGTTATCTTCTTTTTTCTCCTTTCTCATGTGAGATCCATTGATTATCCAAGGTACAAAAGTAGTAGTATTGAAAGCCATGATTGAAAGGTTTTCGGTAAATGCACCACACACATGAGTTAAATGAAAAGTTTGCACGGACTCTCCTAACTCGTCCGGGTTAATTTTAGGTGGTTTCGTGCAACCCTTGGACTCTCCTTTATCTTATCCAACAACGTTCTCACATGCAAAATCGCCTCCTCTAGATTTTGAAGTCGCCTATCGCTTGCGAAAGCGTGGGTTTGGTGGGGATCTTCACAACTTGGCTTTGATGCCAAGTGTGGGGATTCATAGCTTGACTCAAAATCACGGTTTAGTAGTTCATCTTGATCCGCGCGAACAGAGCGGCCTTCAGGCAAAATTGGTGTGGAAATGGGAGGTTTGGTCGTCTTTGACTATAGAAGAATTAGGGTTGATCATGGTTGAACAGAGAAAGAGAGAAGACAAAGAGAAACATAGATTCTAGTAGTAATGTTTATTCTTCAAAAGTACAGTACATGGAAAAGTAAAGATACTGACATGTTTATATACTAGTAATTCAGATACAGTCATGTGTTATTAGAGTTTCGAGCGGAAAAGAAATATAAAATTAAACTAAGCTAATCGCCTTAATTTCTACCGATAAGGTTCCTTGTTCTAATCAATAATTTTTATTAGTGTGAATAGTAAATAACTAAATATTATCCATAAATATTAGTAAACCTAATTAAAAGAAATATCTAATTACCTCTCATTACTGAATTTTATTGATATACGAATTAGACAAGGTGCAGCGTGTAGGATTTCCCAAAATAAATAAATAAATAAATAAAAAATGAGTGGACTTTTTTATTTATAGCATCTACTAGTCTACTACAGCGTGTAGTATATATGAAAGTCCAAGGTAGTAATTAATTCTATGAATCTCGTACAAGCAGTCATAAAACTATCCGGTATCATATCACTATTACACTTAAAAGAATATTTACTTTTTGGTAGTCAAAAAGGAAATAGTAGTACTAATACCAACTAATATGTTGCCTCCGGTTGTTGGCTAGTTACAATCATTACCAAAGCTGTATGGGTCTCATTTGATTTGGTATTGTGTTAAATTTAATAAAACCATAATATAGTAATTAATTTTGAGGGATTGTAAAATGAGTTTTTGGTGTTGACTTTGGCGTATGATTTTGGGGGAGTTTTGAGGTTGTGAAATAGAATGTATATATATATCAATGTGATGATGAATATGTAAAGAATATGTAAGAGAATATTTTTTCAAGGTTGTTAGTATAATGAAAATTGTGAGATTCTGTTGAAATAAACATACTGTTGGTGGATGAACAAATTGAATAATAAAAATGATACAAAAACTAAAAAGGAAATTGAAAAACAAATATGAGTGTGTTTGTGGTATTGTAGTATTTTACCATAATGAAATGCGAGCCAAAGCCAAAGAATATATATTTTTTTTTTCCAAAACCAAGATGAGAGCCAAATAGCAGCCCTGTTGTACTTAATTTTTATGGTCTGAGTCAAAACTTTTTACTTCTTCCGTTTTACAAAGTTTTTAAGGGGACTATTCATCGCGAATTTTGACCACGTATAACTTTTAAATTAAAATATATCAATATAAATTAAAAGTTGATTTTGAAAATATACTCTATTTAATTTCATAATATAATTTTATTATATTTTTCTCTAATGTAATTTAGTAGTTATACGTGGTCAAATGTCGCGATGAATAGTCCCTTTAGGAACCTATAAAACAGATGAAGTATTTCTTATTTTTTCGACTCTCACACGAAGCTTCTCATTTCTATTTCATATAATTGAATCATGTACCCTATTTAATTAACACCTTAATAAATGAACTCACACTTATAATTTTATCAATTATTCATTTCTTATTATAATAATACTTAACTTTCTATTTTATTAAACGACTATAAATATTTATTCATTCTTTATTATTTTTTCATTTAAATAATATCAACTTTACACTTTATATATACATCTACAATAATTTTGATGATTAAAATCATATGGGAAAGTTATCTTGGAATCGGGTACGTAATATTTTTCCTCCGTTGTTGGTTAATTACACTCATTACTTACTTTATTTTGGTGAACTTTTCTATTCCAATATTCTAATAAAGCTTAAACAATAATGAAATCTAATAATTCCCTTCCGATATTCACGCCGCACTCATTCTAATAGTCACACTAGTCTTGTCTGTCTCTCTCTGCTTCTTCTTCTTCTTCTTCATCTTGTTTGTTAATTCATTCATTTTCGTCGAGAAAACTTTGAGAAAATGACTGAATCGTGCAACCCCATAACACATTTTTCTATTCTCGTCTTGACTTTCATTACTTCCGACCCTCTCTACTTGTCTTACTTCATTTTCTTCTCACCTTACCTTCTCAAGCTTCTTTCATTCCTCTCACCCCTTTTCCTCACTACCCTCCTTCTCAGCTTCACTTTTCTTACCCTTCTTGAACGACTACGTCCCGATAATAAGGACGTACACGATCATTATTCTGATGATCTTGAGATTTACGACATTGTGTTTGGGAATTCTGACCACTTCCTGGAGGCCGAAAAAAGTACTCCAGAGGATCAGGATGTGCACAAAGTCGTAGAAGAAGAAAAGAAAGATAAAAGGTTGGAGAATTTCTTGCAGATACTGGACCAGTTTGAAAGGATGAGTACTACAGCTAGCAGCAATGTGGAAAAGAAGACGAAGAAGAATGTACTGGTTGTGGAGCAAAAAGATGGTGGATCCGATCATGTGCAAAGTTCCAAGATGAGATCATCATCACATTCACAAAGTGTGAGCTTCTCGAGTGTTGGGTCAATGAGGAAGGAGAAAGAGTGGAATAGGACGCTAGCGTGTAAGTTGTTCGAGGAGCGACATCATGATGGAGGAGGCCAAGGGATGGACTCATTATGGGAGACGTATGAAGACAAAGACAGTAATTGTTTGGATGTTAATAAGACAAATAGCAAGACCAAGATGTTGAAGAAGAATAAGAAGAAGAAGAAGAGTGAACTAGTTGATGATCAGGATGAGGAAGAAGGGGAGATTGTGACAGGGCAGCTGTGTTGTTTACAGGCGCTGAAGATGTCGACGGGGAAGATGAATTTGGGGATGATGAGGAAGCCTAGTCTTGTCAAGATTTCCAAGGCCGTTAAAGGGTTGGGTTGGTTGCATAGTTTCAGTAAGCATAGCAGCAAGAAGGTGCATAATACTGATAATACCAGGTACTACTAGCTAGCTAGTTAGTATATATATATAATATATTGTGTAATTCACTGAACATTTTGTAGTTATTTCTTCCATTATGGAATTTTACATCCTGGTGGTCGATTTGGTTGTCTGTCTTAACTAAGAACGCAGATACGATGAGTCGATGATGGTATGTTTGTTAGTCGAACTTGGTTACATGTGTATTTATTAATCTGTTTGCAATTGTTTCATCAGGGGTTATGTCGATGGTTTAAATTTGTTTGTATCAATTCTATGTTTATGTGTTATGCACTGCAGTGAATTGAAATATGGATTGAATGGATATTCATTTGCGTTTCCAGATGAAAAATAAATAAATAAATAAAAATGCTACTAGTAGATTCGTGATGATGCAGGGGCAAATCATCCCGTGCCAACTACGGGCTCAAAAATGATAATTTTATTGGTACTACTACTCTTCACCGAATTAGGTTTAATTAAATGTCATAGGTTGTAGTACTAAGATCAATTGCATTGGTGCCACGCGATGCTGAACTTCTTAATGAAGCCCAGAAGTTATAATTGCACCAGTTGAGTTCAAGCAGAAAGAGATTAGAACCAAGCATCTGATCACTCACTGGAATGTACTAACCAACATTCTGCATAGATGCTTTGATGGTTTACAAGGTGGAGCAGACCATATATGGTTTATGATGTGTCTTCTCAAAAACCATGAAGGGCTAACAAGATGAAGAAGGTTGTTGCTACTCAGGGAGGATCTAGGAAAAGAAAGTGTGAAAAAGTTTCTTAAACTTACAAGAAGTCCAGAACTCTGAATAAGAATTCTGAAGCTAAGTCAACAATGACGGTTACTGAAGATCCTCATAAAATTCTTGACTCGGAAAGGCCAAGCACAGCCCAAATATCTTCTAACAATGAGGATGTTGGTGCTACACTGGAGGTCATCCAAAAGAAGAGTGTTGAGACGCCTGAAGTCTGTGATGCTGCCAATAATGTGGCTTCACGAGAAATAAAAGAAACGATTAAGAAAACAAAGGACGAGAAGAAGGCAAAAATGCCCATGAAAGTCTTCAGGTCACCAGCAAAGGTTTTCACTTTTCTGTACATAATGGAGAAGAAAACTCTGATGATGATCACTCATCTCATACGTTTTCAAGATAACAAAGGATGCTGGAAAAGCAACAAGTTCAAAGGTTGTTGAAGCAGCATCCAAGAACCTCAGAGAACAGAACCTCAAACTCCTTGAGGAAACTCTGAGTGAATTAGGAGATCTGACACGGGATATAGTTTATCTTAATTCCATGTTTGGAAAGCTTTTTGAAGAAGAACTAAAAAGAGTTCAAGATCCTTCAAAGGCTGGTTCTGCTGAGAAAGAAAGGCTTAGGCCTGAGAAAAACTTTGACATCTCTGATCTTGAGAGATTTCTTGACTTCGTTGAAGAAGATCCAACTAAGAAACCACCTCAGAATGATCCCCCATCTGAGCCAACTGAGTCAGAAACTCAGGGAAGGTCTGAAGTACCATGTGAGTTTATATAGGACTTATCATAAAGAATAAGTTTTAATAAACACCATTTTTTCTAAGTTTTAGATAAAAAAGAAATCTATACATGTGAGTTTATGTGTTATAAGTTTTGCATGATGTATATATAACACAATTTAAATTGATTTGTACGGAATTGTCCTTAAGAAAAAATATTTGACTGATTTTAGCTTGCAAGTCATTAATATTTCATCTAATTACAATAATATATATTTTTAGTAATGTATAGAATGAATGAAGGAAAAAAAAAAAAAAACTCTTCTAAACATGAGCACACAATTTAAATTGAAGAAGAGCCACAATTCAATGCAAGTGAAATTGAAATTGATGAAGAGCTCCCATGGTAACTATGTACTTTTACTACTTCAATACATCGTTTAACTTCAATGTTTTCATAAATTGTTTGGTGAAAAATGTTGTTTTTAAGTTCATGTCATCAAGGGTGCTATTGGGCTTGGCGCCGAACCCCATCGCCAAACTTTATTCTTGGCGGTGGAAACTAGCGCCAGTTAGTTGTTGTGATTGTTCTAGCCAACGCTGGTAACTTCAAATGGCGATGTTTACCACCGCCAACATCTCTAACTGATGTTGGTTTCTAGCGCCATATAGTAACTGAATGGCTTATGTTTATGACGCCATTAAATGAGTTGTGGCTCTATCGATATATATCCTATAAAAATTGAAAGAGTAAATTGATAATGAATTCAAGCTACACTAACCTTTATTTTTGCATAAACTTGACCCCTCTTATTTGGCGGTGTTAGGAGCGTTTAATATGAATCATTGACAGAGTAGAGTTTCGATTATATTATGCATGTTTTGATTCTGGGGCTGGAATG